>PVJS01064396.1:0-10238 GCA_004027185.1 Glis glis | reverse complement strand
ATCCGGGTTCGCGGCCAGCCTCAGTTCTCGCTCTCTCTCTCCCTGTCTCTCTCTCTCTCTCTCTCTCTCTCTCTCTCTCTCCTTAGTGAGGCCCTCCGCAACTTTGTGAGACCCGGTTTCAAAATAAAGCATAAAAAATAGGGCCGGGGGCGTAGCGCGGAGGTAGAACGCCCCTGCGTTCAATCCCCGGTACCGCAAAAAAAAAAAAAAAAAAAAAGAATATGTTTTTATAAGCTGGGTGTACTGGCGCATGCTTGTAATCCCAGTACTTGGGAGGCTGAGACATGAGGATCACAGGTTCGCGGCCAGCCTCAGCTACTTAGTGAGACCCTCCGAAACTTAGTGAGACCCTGTTTCAAAGTAAAGAATAAAAATAGGGCTGGGGGTGTAGCTCAGAGGTAAAATGTCCCTGAGTTCAATCCCCAGTACCCAAAAAAAAAAAAAAGAATATGTTTTTATGGAGAAAGGGACCCATGATGGGGAAAATGTCTCTGGCCCACTAAGGTCACAGTGGGGACAAGCTAGCCACTTCTGCTGGCCAGTGGGGAGCAGGACAAATCACTCCTGGTGGCCTTGATAAACATTGCCACGACCAGAGGGGAGGACCAGAGGGGACAAGGAAGCCCTCTTGGGAAAGCAAGCCTGGGAACAGATGGAGACGGAGGGGAGAAATGAGCAGCCATCAAAGAAATAGAAGAGCTGTAGCCTCTGCCCTTGGGGAGGCCGCAGGCCAACAGGCAAAGAGTCAGATGCCCTGGAGGCCTCTGCTGAGGAAGAAACACATTCACGCCCAGCAGGCAGCCCCAGCCCAACAGCAGCCCCAGCTCAGGAAGTCCCAGTCTGGGGAGACACAGCCCAGTCCTCAGGGAGCCCCCGTCTGAGGGGGGACCGAGTCCTGTCCTCAGAGAGCCCACATCTCATAGAAAAAGAAAATACAAAACTTAAAAGAGAGGAAGCAACTGGTTCCCCCTTAAGGAGCCATAGCGGTCGCTGAGTGGCCCACAGAAGCCCCGGTGGGGCCTCCACGTTGCTGGAGGTGGGGGGGCATCTCGGCAGCCAGGGAGCCTGGGGCTGAAGCAGGGAGAGATATGGAGCCGCCATTAGAGGAGGGAGACGCTGACACTCTGTCAGGAAAAGGAGCCAAAAGAAGAGGGAGAGCGGTGGGTCTGGGCACCGCAGTCTGCGTGTCCAGCCAGCCCCTGGAGGCCGTGCCCACACCCAGGGCCTCCTCAGACCATGGCTGCCCCTGGAGCGTCTCTGTTGGAGCTGCACAGGGACCCAGGAGTCACTCCTGGTGCGGTCAGGTAACCACACTCCGCAGGTGCTCCCCCCAGCCAGGCCCCCTGCAGAATTAAATTACCATATTGGAAATAGCAAAGTAAACACCAATAGGTAAAGTGCAAATTAAAGCCGCTTCTCCCAGATCCCTTATTTATAGACCTGAGCTCAGCGGCCGCGCCCTCCTGGGCGGGAGCCATAGGAGCAGAGCAGGGCACCTGCCCTCACCGGGCTGTCCTTGGAACCCAAGCTTTAGCTGCTTGAGGGCCTCAGGACCCTTGAAGGTGTCTGTAAGGTTTGGGGGTGGGGCAGAATCAGTTCAAGGGGTATGGGGTCCCTGCCACTGGAGCTGGCCGTGGGAGACTCCAGTGGAACAGAGGGTACCAAGGGCGGGTCCTTGCACAGCGGCTGCTGTTCTGAGCGCTCCAGGCCACAGCTTACTTTGTCCTCAAGAGATGCCCGTGATTGGTCCCATTCTACAGGTGGGGGCACTGAGGCCTAGGGTGGTGAGCACCCGGCTGCCGAGTGTTCTGTCAGGGATTTGAACTGCAGCCTGTTCCCTTCGCCACCGTGCCATGCCGCTTGCCTATCTGGGGACTTCTCCCAGAGAGTCAGCAGCCCTGGATTTCCCTGTCTGGTGCTTTCTTGACTGCTAGTGGTTTATCACCAACATACATGCCAGCTTCGTGGAGGGAAATGCCCGGCTCCATGCCCTGCCCAGCATCAGGCAGGTGGACCAGCTCAGCTAAACCTCCTTGAGGGCTGGGGCCTGGAGACGTCTCCACTGTCACCGGCTCGCTACCCTCTCCAGTCCTGACCACAGCCCCCGGCCCCAGCCCAGGCCACACAGGCGAGGGCTGCAAGCCAAGGCCAGCCGACAGTGTGCCCCCTCGGTGCCAGCCGGCTGGGCGGAGCCTGACCTTGGCCTCGTTGGCGGGCTGCTCTGACCACGGAGCACGAGGCCACAGATGGTTAGCCACAGGTTTATTAGTGGAGGGAAGATGCTTGGCCAGGGCCAGGAAACCACACTTTGCCCGATTTGCTCATCCCACCAGACCTGGGAAGGCTGGCACCATCCTGGCAGTGGGGAGCCAGGAACAGAAGCTGTGGGCTTGGCAAGAGGGTGGATGGGAAGGAGAAATGGCCACATCTTGTAAAGAAGGGAGAGGGCTTGCCAAAGTCTTATGCTCTCGGCCCATCAGCCACTCATCTGAGAGCATTTTCCAGCTGAAAGCCACGGGACACCACGGGCCAGACCCTTCACAAATATCCCCCACCGCTGGGCAAACACCACCCACTAAAAATAGCACCCACCCTGAGCGCGCTGACCGGAAGCACGGCCGAGGCCGCGGCCCAGGCTCTGGCTCAGTCTGACTCCCACTGGATGAGCACCTGTCAGGGCCCTCACCTTTGGCGCCAGACCGGCCAACAGGCTCCTTGCCTATCTGGTGAGGAGGTGGGGAGGACTCCGGCAATTAGTGACCAGGAGGCAGCCAGTCGGCTGGGAGAAGCCTGGATTCTATTGTCCCCGGCAGTGCCACCTTGGAGAGGTCCCCCCTTAGGGCTCAACTTCTCCCTCTGCACGGTGGGAGCAGCATCCTGCCCAGTCAGAGAACAGGAACCACAGGAGAGCAGGGGCCGGGGGCTGCCTGCCATTCTGCATCAGACCTGCCAGGGTCAGCAGGCCCTGCCCAGTCTAGGTGTTTTCTCTGGGTCCAGATGGGTTCTAATCCCTTCCCTACATCGATTCTTTTAACCCTCACGATGACCTGGCAAGGCAGGTACTAGTACTAGTTCTATTTTACAGTCAAAGAAACTGAGGCACAAAAGGTTTGGACACTGACCAGAAGTCACACCTAAGGCGAGACAGAAGCAGGACTTGAACCCAGGCAGTCTGGCTCCAGTTTTAAGACCACCAGACACCACGTGACCTATGTGTCATTGGGAGGGTGAAGAGGCAAAGGGATGGTGTGTGTCATCCCTACACCCCCCAAATCCACCTGGCCTGCTAGCAGCCAAGGGGCAGGATGAAATGTGGGGACCCCGCATGGCCCTCCATCTCTGCTCCTCCTGGGGGCAGCCAGGCAGAGCTGGTAAAACCGCAGCCCGGCTGGCAGGATAACCCATGTGTGAAACGTGCCCGGGTCAGAACCCGGGTGGGGTGGGGGTGCTGGGCTGCCAGCCATGTGGTCCCCGGCCCACGCACTGTCTGGCCGTCCGGGGGGTGGGATGGGGGGCCCATAAATAGCAGGCCTCTCACCGGTGTTGGGAATAGAAACCCAATCCAAACAGTGTGGTGAGTCGGGGCTTTCCAGACCAGCCACAACCCCCGGGGCCCGGAGGCAGCTCAGGGGCCCCCTTCTCCTCTCGAGTCTCCTAAGGATCAGGTCATCTTGGGGAGAAAGCCCAGCTGGCCCAGGTCCCAGATTCCTTCACAGCACAGGAAGGGACAGTGGGAGGTGACAGGAATACAACAGGTAATATTAAGCACCTATTAGGCGCCTGGCACTGTTTTAAGTGCTTCCCATGGATTATCTCAGCGAATTTAACCACAGTTCCATGAGCATTCTGCCCATTTTACAGATGAGGAAATTGAGGCCCAGAGGGGCAAAGACATAGGACGGAGATCACACCATTAGTAAGAGGTAAGATGCGAACCAGGCCCTGGGTGCTAATGTGCCACCCTCCCCTGGGCCTGGGGACACAGACCAGTCACACTGGGTTCCGCCCTTGAAGTCATCTAGTGTGGGGGAGACCTGACACACAAGAAGAAGACTATAGCATTTCAAGGAGCCTCGTTGAAGTTGGAGTTGGAGTTGAAGGCCTCGTTGGAGTGGAAGGCCTCGGCCAGTCTGCCACATCCTCCCCGCCAGGCAGAGCCCAGCCCAGGAGCCCCGCTAGGGCTGACTCACTGAAAGCCATCTCAGCCCCTCAAAAGTGAGACCTCTGTTCCTGGGCCCCCACTTCTGCAGGGGCAAGGAGGAAGTGGAGGTCCCCAGGGAGATACGTCCTGAGGAGCCCACCCTGCTGCCACCCCCTCAGGGGCCCTGCTAGGATGCTTAGACCAGAGAGGGAGTTCACAGTCAACTACTGACACCTTGAGATGCTGACAGGCTTGGAGACCACCTCTCTCCACATGGCCCCACCAGACTTGAGACTCCTCCCAGTGGCTGCTGCTCCCCCAGGGACCCTCCTCAGGACTCATGAGCACTGCTTCCTGGCAGGGTAGAGGTCTCATTTCTCCTCTTCTTCCAGGATGTGCTGCCAATGTCCAATGAAGACGCAGAAACACCTGGCCGGTCCTCTAACAGCTCTAAGTTCTCGGAATGAGGAAGTCCATAGATACACGGGGCAGGGGCAGGTGACAGTCTGCGGCCTGGATTCTGAGATCACAGGTAAAGGGTGCCCTGGGAAGATACAGGTGGGGTGAGGAGACCCCTGCCATGGCCCCTGGGTATTCCCAGAGGAGGGGCCCAGGCGTGGCAGGGAGAAGGGTGTCAGCCGTTGGTGCAAGAGAGGAAGGAAGCTTTCTCAGAAGTGGCTTTGAGGAAGAGGACGCAGCCTGGCAGGTCTCCCTCAAAGCCAATGCCAGCCTGCTCTCCCTCGTCCCCAAGGCTGGCTCTCCACCCTGGTGGCCCAAGAAATTGCTTGTCTGTCCAAGGGAATAGGCTAGGGTGATCTTGGGGCTCCCTCTCCTGCTCCCACATTCTGGGCAAGAGAGTCAGGTAAAAGAAGGGAGGTCTGGGCCCTGCCTCAGTGCCCCGAGCCCCTCTGGCTTCAACCATTTGTGGTATGGCCTCCTGGGCCAGGTTGGGCTGGAAGTCATGCCCTCGCTCTTCCGTCCCAGTGCTGGGTACATAGAAGATGCTCAGTAAATAGTATTTTGAGGGCACACATGTTCAGAGGAGCCAGGAAGCATTTTGGAAGAAACTGCAGACGTGGAGTCCAGAGTCTGCCAAATTCCTCTGTACTTACAACTAAGGCCAAGAGAAAAGGGGCGTTGCTTCCCCAGGCCTCTGAGTCAAGAAGGGAATGAGGTGAACGAGCCGCGGGGAGAGCGGCCCAGAGACCGGGCACCACAGAGCACAGGGCAGGCTTCTCAGCGCCACGTGGGACTGAACAGGGGCGCGGGAGGGCCTGGGCCAGCTCTCTGAGGACTCCGAGCTGCTCAGCTCCCACAGACTGGGAGAAAAAGCCAGCAACGGGCACTGAATGGCAGAGCCCAGGTTGGAGGGACCTTGCCAGGCACCCCCGCCCCAGCCCAGGATGCCTGATGGGCAGAGCGTTTGAGCGCAAGTCCTGGCACTTTCCTGACATTCAGTGTGTATTTACGGAGCACCAGCTTCATGTCCCGCTGATCCAGGGCCTGATCTAGCAGTGACCAGACGCCAGGCTGCTGCCCTGGTGGCGCTTACATTTTAGTGAAGGGAGACAGGCAATGCACGCACACACACACATACACACACAGACACACACACAAACACACACAGACATACACACACATACATACAGACACACACACATACACACACAGACACACACAGACACACACACATACACACACACATACATACAGACACACACACATATACACACATACACACACATGGACACACACACATACACACATACACACATAGACACACACACACACACACATACACAGCACAGGGAACAGAGAATGCTGTGTGGAGCAGGAGGTGACACAGGGGATGAGATCTGGAGCTTGTGGAAGAGTCAAGTCACACAGGGATCTGAGGGAAAAGCCTTCCAGGCAGAGGGAACAGACAACGCAATGGCCCTGAGGCTGCAGCCTCTTTGAAGAACAACAAAGGCATGCAGAGTGGCTGGAGGGGGAGAAGGGGAGGAGGGGGACTTGGGAAGCTAGATTAGACAACAGTCTTCAGGCCTGAGTGAAGCTTGGGAATTTGCTGAGCCAGAGTCCCGCAGAGCCTGGGCCACCAGGTTTGCTGTGCTGCTTCGCTGGGAGCAGACTGAGAAGGGGAGGCCAAGCAGAGAGGCTGCAGAGGGGGCTGTGCAACTTTGGGCCTGAAGCATGGCCTCTCTGAGCCTGAGTCCTCCCCTGTGGAAAGGGCCCCAGAGCAGCGGCCTCACAGAGTTGTGGAGAGATTTAAGTAAGATGGCCTTATGATGGAGTCGGTCCAGAAGGGGATGATGACAATTCATGGTAGGTGACAGTGTTATTTTTGTCACCCCTTGTGTAGGGACTGTCTAGAATCACCCCCAACAGATGACTCCAGCCCCTGCTTGAATTCCCCTGGTCATGGGCTCTCCAGAAGGTTCTGGGCTTCTCACCAAAGCCAGGTGCGTGGGGCCTGCATTTCTGTGTGCTCTCCGGCAGCCACACAGGGACTCCCCGGGGGGGGACACTAGAGGGCCTTGACTAGGGTTTGCCACTGTCTCAGGCAGCTGCTGCCACGCCATGTGTCCAGATTTGAGGTCCTGGCCAGAGGCTGTGCTGCCGCTACAGAGTGGGGTGGACCGGGAAGAGGCAGCAGGTGCAGGGTGTCTAGGAGGGATAAACTGAGGCACAGGTCACATTGTCAAGGTGTCTCTGTTTCCCAACACTAGTCCTTCGTCAGATTCAGGGAAGCCCGTGCTGTGTGCAATGGCCACCTGTCTGCCTCTGTGCTCCAGGCAGCCTGAGCAAGCAGGCTCCTCCGACCGGCTCCTTAGGGCACAGATGTGCCCGCTGTCGCTGTCCCTTGGTGCTACTATCACAGAAAACCTGAGACTGGGTGATTTGTTAAGAACGGAAATGCTAGCCAGGCGTGGTGGCACACACATATAATCCTAGTACTTGGGAGGCCGAGACAGGAGGATCGCAAGTTCGAGGCTGGCCTTAGTAACTTAGCAAGCCCCTATTTCAAAAAAAAATAAAAAGGGCTGGGGCTATAGCTCAGAGGTAGAATGTCGCTGAGTTCCATCCCCAGTACCAAAAAATAAAAATAAAATAACAGAAATGCATTGGCTTGTGGTTCTAGAGGCGGGGGAGACCAAGAGCAGACCCTGGCGCGGGCCTCTTACCCCATCATGCCATGGCAGAAGGCAGAGGGCAAGAGAGCACAGGAGGGGGCCGGACTTGTCTTGATAACGCCATCAGTCCACGCGACAGCAGAGCCACATGTCAAACGCGTCCAGGTCTACTTCCCAACATGGCTGCCCTGGGGATTCAGTTTCTGACACACGGACTTTAGGAGACACATTCTAACTAGAGCAGTGTCCTGTCGGGCGGTATTAGGCTCTGGGTCTGGCAGGGCCTCCAGACCTCAGAGTAACCCTGCCCTGGATCAGAAGCACACGGAGGCTGCTGACGAAGGCAGGATGGGACCACCCTTGACCAAGCCCCTGCTGTGTGCCCGGCCCTGGGCGCAGCTTGGCTCATTCGTCTCTCCCGGGAGCTGTCTGTGGAAGTAGGGGTTGGTGCTGCCCCCAGACCTCTTTATCAGCTGCAGGCACCCTCCCCACCTCTCAGCTGTCTCCTGTCCCTCTTCCTTGGGTGACTGCCCTCAGGTGACGGGAGCTGCTTTGCCTGCAGAGCCAGAAGTACCTGGAAGTTTACATCTGCCCGTGTGGCCCTTAGCCAATGACTGGCGGTGGGAGCCTGAGGTCCCAGCTTCCTCACCCCAGTGGGGACAACTTGAGGCACATCTTACACCCGGGGTCCGCCCAGGGGATCAGGCTGAGGCCGTGAACTTGATCTGAGAGCTCACCTGGTTGGCCTCTTCTTTCCTGTCCTGCCCCCCCCCGTCCTCTCCAATGTCCCCAGAGCACCCCCACATCACTGGGCCCCGCATCCTCATCTCAGGGTCTGCCCCTGGGGGCCTGACCCAAGGCTCCTATTCAGGTAGTAATACTAGTAGTGATAGTAGCAATAATAATAACTAATATTTATTAGTGCCTACTGTGTGCAAAATATTGTCTGAAGTGTTAAGTGTTTTACAGTATCCACTCCCTTAATCCTTGCCTCAAACCAGGCGATCCCCATTTCACAGATGAGAAGACAGAAGTAGGGGAGGATAAGCCTGTTGCCATAGAGATACTACTGTGGCTGAGGCAGGATTCGCACTGGTACCTTTACCAGGAAGACAGTACACACACATGCGCGCGTGCGCACACATGCACACACACACACACAAACATTTTGAGTGTGTGTGCGTATGTGGGTGGTACTGGGGATTGAACCCAGGGGCATTCTACCTTCGAGCTATACCCCCAGACCTTTTTATTTATTTATTTTTTTGAATCAGGGTCTCACTAGGTTGCTGAGAGTCTGGCTAAGTTGCTAAGGCGGGTCTCAAAACTGCAATTCTCCTGTCTCAGCCTCCTGAGTACTGGGATTACAGGCTTACGCCACCATGCCCAGCACATATAGATATTTTAATGACATGACCTACAGGGCTCATGGGCCAACCTGTAGCAGAAGCCATGCCTGGCATCAGGTAAACATTTGTAGTGTCCCATGAAATGGCAGGGCTGCAGACCCAAGGCAGGCTACCCCGCCACACCATGATGTGTTTGTCTTTGAGTGCTCATCAAGTTAAGGTCAACCCCAGAGAGGTTTCTAATCCAGTCCCTCTCTCAAAGTCAAGTGGACGGGGCCAGGGTGGTCCAGTGAGTGAGGGCCACCCCTGGCGCTCCAGATGTTTGGCCATTGCTTGGCACACCCTGTGCTCATAGGAAGTCTGCTGAATAAGTACATGAATTAATTCAGACCTCAAGGTGGGGCTCAAAACAATCAGGCTCCACAAAACCAGATTTTTTGGTGGAGAAAGCCAAATATGCACATACGCATGTACGTCAAGTTGAATCAACAACAAAAAAAATACTGTTTCCAGTAACTTCTGAACAAACAACATCATAATCAAATCCAGAGCTGTGATTGAGTATGAGGGCTCCCACTCTTGGCCCCTCGCTTTGACGGATGCCATGGAGACCCCCCGACAGGTAGGCCCAGACATGGCCTTCAGAAGCGTACCATCTGTCTGGGCTAGGGTCTTGAGGAGGCTGGGGAGCACCCTGGCCCCAGGAGAGCGGAGTGTCTGGCCAAGTGTTTTTAGTTCCCAACTGAACAGCCAAGTGTGAGCCACCAGCCCTGCCCCAGCCCCTCCCTGGGCCCCGGCCCAACGCGAATGGTCACTCTGCGCCACAGATGCTCCAAGGAGATCTGTCCTTGGAGCCAGATCCACAGGTCTGAGCCCTTTCCACCCCAGAATCAGGAGAGCTGCAGAGCCAGCCTCACCCGGCAGACAGAGTCAGGGAGAGAATATCAGAATCCGGTGCTGCTCCTCGCCATCCCCCGAAGGGCCTTCCTCTGCGCACGCAGGCGGCGCTCCATGTCTGGTAGGATGTCAATGTACCCTTTGTCACAGGCCCCTTTCAGAGGCACAGCTATTCACAAGGGCGGCAAACTTTGAGCCGATTCATGTCCAAGCCCCGCCAGCCGGCTGACTCCCTCCTCTCTGGCTCCATCCTCCCCTGCGGCGGGGCGGCGTGTGGGGAGCCAGCCTGGGTGGGAGCCAGGAGCTGCAACCCGATGGAGGAGCCCCCACCCCTCCTCTCAGGCTCCCTGGGGAGGTGGGACTCCAATGGGGCAAGGCTGGCCGGCCTCGCAGCTTCTAGCTGTGACCTCTGAGAAGGGCGCTGGCGCAGGCCATGGGCAGGGGGCCTGGGGAGAGGCGCGCTGTCCAGAGATGGGCAGACCCATTTCCTTAGGGCTGCAGAGGATGGGAGGTCTGCTCCCACTGCTCTGATCCCAGCTGCTAGGGCAGCTGGCAGAGGTGTCTCAGGCAGCACACAGGGGACTATCTACGCATGCTCCTGAGAAACAGTGCAGGTGCCCCCCCCCAGGACACAGGCCCAGCAGAGCACCTGAGGCCAGAGCCTCCAGGATTGGAGAATCCTGTGCTCCTGGCCCTCCTACTTAGCTCCCACGGAGT
>PVJS01064395.1:0-10238 GCA_004027185.1 Glis glis | reverse complement strand
TTGTAGTTCACCAATTCCCCCCAAAAATAGTTTAACAGCATTTTCTTGCTTTCTCCAAAATTAAGGCCTCATTTACTCATTGCTTCATTGTGATTTATCCTCCCTCAGAAATAACCCCTTAACTTATTATTATCATGTCCCAGCAGAAATCAGGGCTTAAATAGGGAAAGCTCACACAGAATCTCAGATCTCAGTGCTTAACTCTGTTCCCCAACATGCAGTTGATTTGATGTCAAACGAAGTTGAGTGCTTTTACTGACTTAAAGTATAATGGATCTCTCAAATCCTTATTTCATTTAATTTTTCCAATAAAGTGATGCTGTCAAAACTTGTTTGCCAGTGTAGGGTTTTGAGTGCGGCTTTCAACAGAAAATCAATGGGTCATTCACTCCTAACCACCATGTTGTTTGCTGACTACCTTGGACAGTTACATAGGATAGTGGGAGAAAAGCAACAAAAGACTCCTGACTAACCTGCTTATTCTTAAGCTGTTTGGATATCTGGGAAATGATTTCACTCAGATTCTCCCATTTCACTTCAAATTGCTTTTCCTATAAACATCAATGGCCCTCTGTTATCGTAGTATCCCAATAAGTTCTTAAAACTCCAAATCCATCTAATAGTTCCTCCCAGAATGTGCTCTCTTGGCCAGCAGCATCAGTATCATTTGTGAACTGTCTAGAAATGCAAATTTTAGGGTTCCATTCCTGACTTCCTGAATCAGAAACTCTGGTAGCAGGGTTTAGCAACTTGTATTTTAATAGGCCCTCCATGTTAGAAAATCACAGTCAGATAATATGCTTCTTATTAAATATGCTACATAGCATGCTAAAAGTGTATGAACACAATATTTTATACAATAAGAAATTATGATGACTTTGATTCTTATAGTCATTCCCTTTCACATGAAATTTTGCATTTCCTCTTACTAAAGAGTCATATTCTTTATTTTCCCACACCTTGAATTTCTACTAGTTTTATGACTTGCTTTGGCCTATAGTATTTGGTGAAAATGATTGTGTTCCAGTCCTGAGCTTAGTACTCAAGAGCCTCTTGCATATTTTCACTGGCTTTATTTTGTATCTTAGACATTGCCATAGGAAAATATCTAGATTAACTTTCTGGGTAGTGAGAGACACATGGAGCTAAGCTAAGTCACTCCAGTCATCCAAAATGAGGACAACTTTTACCAACTAGCAGTCAGCTGATCCTCTAATAAGGTCAGAATACATATGTCCTTGGACTTTTTTCTCCCTATGAGGATGAGGTCAGCAGGTGACTCTGTACAAGGAAACAATAAATACTTAACTATTTTAGCCACTGAGGTTTTGTGGTATTTGTTATGTAGTGCTATGGCAAGAGCTAACTGCCAGGTACACTGAATTAAGAAATGTAAGCTTCTACCTTTATCTGGCATGGTATTCTATCAAACTTGGTCCAAACATCTGCTCCTTACTATCCCCAGCTTATAGGGTCTGACCTAAACTTGCATGCTAGATTTATAGGTAAGTTTTGCAAGATGCTTTTGTGAATGCTCTGGACAAAATTCTTTCTTTTTCAGAGTGAGACAGATGTCAGCTGATTGGCAGCCTAGAATATGGGCTGTATTAAACTCATGAAAGACATGAACACAATGCATCTAACTCAACACTATTTTGACATTTCCAGTGGTCTAAAAATATCAGAACATAATTCATGAAGAAGCAATCCAAGCCAAACACCACGGAATAGGAGACTTCCTAACTGAAGTTTACATCAAGTGAAATGTCCCACATTGTGAAGATTCCCTGGCCTATCTTTTTATAGAGAGGCAAATTGGGACTTGGCTATAACTCTTTAGCTAACTTTAAAGACGTGATAATTTTAAAGTTCAATCATCTGTGACTTAGCTTTCTTCCATTCGGCTTTTATTTCTTGGTCTTCTTACAGTCAAAGCTGCTGAACTGAAATCTGTCTTCTTTCTGAATAATACTTTTCAAATTATAACAATGACATATCTTGAATAGTACCTTATGAAGCATACAGAAATGCATTTTATCCAGCTTTCACCTCACATTCAGAGAGACATCTATTTTCTAATTAAACTCTACATTTATCTTTTCTAAGATTGACAGAGCTCGTCATTACAGATTGAATATTTAGTATGAAATCGTATCAATTTTTACAGTTTTTAGAGCACCAAGTACAGGGCACTGCACAGAAGTATGTTTTGATGATAATTTAAATCCCATTGTTCTTTTTTCTTAAATTTGAATTACTTGCTAAATGGTATGCTAATTGCTTTAAAGAGTTCTTGGAGTTTCTAAAGGTACAGAACTTTATTCTAAGTTGCAGCTGGAACCCTAGAAAAATCAAGTTCATTGTGAAGCAATAATTCTTTGCTTTGCTTTTAAAAATATAAAGCAAGCTGGGTGTGGTGACACATGCCTGTAATCCAAGTACTTGGGAGGCTGAGACAGGAGGATCACATGTTCGAGGCCAGTGTGTGATAACTTAGTGAGGCCCTCAGCAATTTTCACAGGCCCTCAGATCCTGTTTCAAAATAAAAAATTAAGAGGGCTGGGGGTGTAGCTTGGAGGGAGAATGCCCCTGTGTTAAAGCCCCAGCACCAAAAAGAAAATGGTGTACACCAATCTCCTAGATGACGAAAAGTCCATATTCCTTGACCCTACTCAGTAGGTTTTTGGGTAGGCCCAGAAATTTGGACTTGAAACCAGAGACCTAGGTATGTGTTACACTATAAAGTTTCACATTAAGGGTTATTCATAGGGTTCTGTTATTCCAGGATCCATACTTTTTTAAAAAAAATACTAATATGTGCTGGGAATGGTGGAACATACCATGTACTTGGGAGGCAAAGTCCAGAGGATTGCAGGTTTCAAGCCAGCATGGTAATTTAGCAAGATTTTGTTTTAACAGCAAAAAAAGAAAAGGGCATGGGATGTAGCTCAGTGGTAGAACACCCCTGGGTACAATCCCTAGTACCACAAAAAATAAAAACAAAAATAAAAATACTAATATGTGACAAGTAGATATTTAGTATCCCATATTTACAAATGACATCCTCAAAAATTTTCAGAAGCTCAAGGTAATGCTGGGAGACAGTAAAAGGACAAGGAAGGTGATGCAACTCAAATCTCATAGTATATATGCCCAATGATAAATATATGTATACATATTATATATACATATATAATATATAACCACTTTTAAGTTTTAAAGTACCTTACAAACATAAGAAATATTCTTTTGAACATTTTGAATATATAGAATTGCACATCCAAAATGATTTCTTTGAAATTTTCAATCTGTAGATGCTATTGATGTGGGCCACACAAAAGTGTTGCTGATACAAGTAAGATATTAAATAAAAATAATTTCCAAGAAATAGAACTGACTGTCTTTCTAAGTTATGTGTCAGGATGGATCCCAGATAGCTATGAAATGATGAATAGCCTGAGGCATTTACTTTCAAAAGATTCTACAAACATTATACCAAATATTGTGGAGAATCCTTGATACCCAGCTATCTACTGGATGATAAGGACTGAATCATCTATGAAGAACCTCAAGAAAGTGTACAAAAAACAATTTTATAATAAGTGGCCACTATAAACAAAGTTTGAAATGATGTGCCTGTATCTTAACATCCAGTGTATGCCAAATCTGAGTACTAGGGATAAGGAGGCAATTATCTATCTGGCGTCATGGCTCACATCTTTCATTTGGGCCCATCTCCTTTTGGTTTAGGTTGAAGAGTTTTTTATAATTTTTTCTAGTTCTACTGGCCAAGATGTGCATTCTTAAAAACCTAAAATATTAAGATTTCAACATTCCCATTCATTACATTGCTACTTAATGCCACCACAATGATAGAGAAACTTTGAAGTAATTATATCAGAGGAAATATTCCTTGTTATATGATTTTGAAAAATTGTTTCCTAAGTCAAATTCTATTATTTGACTGAATATGGCCAAAATGTAAATGACTAAAATCTTATCATTAAGGTAATTATAGTAAAACTAAGAAATTACTGCCAATGAAAAAGGAAAGGCTACAAAGATTAGTTGGGTGTACTGAATTCTCTAGTATCTCTTTATTATTTTTAACTTATGAAGTAAATATGAATAATATGCATTTGGTGTAAGTGTGTGGCATAGGCTTAAATTGTTATTTCTTAATATTTGTGAACTAGACCCTGTTTTCGCTCCCTCAATTTTCCTGTAATTTTATTATCTCAACAGATATCCACTGAGTATCTAGTGTGCCAAGCACTACTCTCAGTGTTAGGGATACAGATGAGAACTAGATAAACACTAGCAGTTGGCACTGATATGAGGAATAGCACTCAAATATATTATTTTGCAACTGAGGCTAATGAATAACAATGGAGGGCACTGGAGAACATTATGCTAAGTGAGATTAGCCAGTCACAAAGAGTGAAAAGTCGGATGTTCTCCCTAATATGTAGAAGCTAGGGAGAATGGGACTTAGAAGGGAACCCCAGACAGAGAAGGAGAAAACTTTAGTTGAGCAAAGAAAGCGACATAACTGAGGGAGACGGGAGGGGTAAGAGGGAAATACACTAATGCACATGATGTGTACACACAAACTTATTAGAGTCAATCACTATGCTGAGCATGGAAAGGAGGGAAGGGGGAGGGAATAGGGTGGGATTTGAGGGAGGGCTAAATGAGCAATGTGTGCATGCATGCTTCTGATACCCTGACACTTATCAAAATGTATAACTACGATGCACCAATAAATTTAATAAATAAAAAAAAGAGTAACAATGGTAGTTGTGGAGGTGAGCATTGGCAATACCAGAATTTTGGGTGTGACTATGTATTACCCAGGATTGAAAGGCAACATTGTATCACTGATGTGCTAGTATACACTAACTCTAGGCTCGGTCATGCAACTTGTTGTGTACAATGGGATATTAGCAAGCAGACACAAGCAGGGGTTTGAAAGGTACTTGATCACTGGAGCTTTTCATCTCTGGTTGCTCTTTGGAACCTCAAGTCTAACATGTGAAGAAGTTAGGCTAGTTTACTGGAAGATGAAACACCATGGGAAGGAGCCTATTGTGGAGATGAACCATCACAGCTGAGCTGCACTAAATGAACTTGCCTGACAACCACAAGATAAATTAGAGTCCATCTTAGATCATCCAGTTAAAAAACAGCCTCCAGCTAACTACAGAGAAGAGGCAAGATAGCAGGAATCAGAACTGCCCAGAAGACCCACAGGCTTATGAGAAACAATAAATGCTCACTGTTTTAAGGCACTAAGTTTTGGGTTGTTATCATAACAAATCTTATATGGTATATCTGTATCCAAAAAATGAAGTTGGATCTCTAATTCATGCCATATACAAATATTAAACTCAAAACACATCAAAGACCTAAACATAAGAGCTGCAATTACAAAACTCTTAGAAGAAAATATAAGTGCAAATCCTTGCAATCTTACATTAGACAATAGTTTCATAGATACATCAAAAGTGCAAGCCAGAAAAGAAAAAAATGATAAAGTGGGTATCACTAATATAAGGAGAAGTGCTTCTTTGGGGACCATTACTGTACAATCTTGTCCAGCCATTCTGGTCATGTGAAATTGAGTAAGCCACTAATCTCACTGAGCTTTTTTATCTATAAAAGAAAGATACTATTTATGTCATATGGTTCTTGTAAAAATTAATGATTGTAGTTTAAATTCTTAAAATGTACTTAAGCATATCCATTGCCTATAAGGTCACCAGGTTAGTCTTTCATAGTTTGTGTTCAGTTCACATTCCCCATAAGTTATATTGATAGATATACTAGCACCTATATGTTATCTTCAGAATTGGAGTAGTCACAGCTACTCTATTTATAGTTATAACATTATAATAATTACATTTATAGTTATTATTCAGTTTTCCACAATGGCTGTGCCAGGATACTTAGCAGTATGACAATGCTTGAATTAGGAAGAATTTGTGAATTGATAGCACTAAGCAAGTTCATACAAAAATGCCCTACATTGGTAAATACGTGAATATCTCAGAATAAGAACTCTTGATTTTTTTCTAGCATCTTATTTAAAATTGATAATAAATCTGTGAAATATTATCAGAAAATTAATATCAATTTCTATATAAATAGCATCAAGTTCATTCATTAACACGAGAAGAAATTAATACCTACATTTTTAAAGACTGTGCTTACCATGTTAGAGTGAATAAAAAGGTGATGATGTTTAAATGAGCTGAGTTGCAAAGTTCGGTTTCTGAAATTACAAAGTCAGTTGAGGTAAAGAGGATGGAGTTATCTCTGATCTCTTCAACAGAGACAAAGTAGTCAGAGAAAAGTCTTATGCATGTATTAAATTATAGAACTTGGGCCTTGGAAAGAGATGCTTGCAGGAGCAGAATACATAGAGTTAAATAAATCAAGTACCTCCATTTATCATACGGATTGGTGGGGGACATTAAGTGACATACTATATTTTTATGTTCCTACTCTTTTGATGGAACAGATTTGTCATGAAAATTGAAATTATGGTGAGAATGTGAGAAATAGCTTTAAGTAAACATGTTTTCTTGCCTTAGAGTTTAGGTTTGGTTGCAATTATGCACAATATCTTAGATATGAACCGTCTGAAATAGAGATAGCATGAGAATAGCTATTAATTTAATTAGATATTTGATACTTCACTGGGTCTATTCTCTGAAATTTCCCCCTCAAGCAGCTTGGCCAGCAAATAATAGCAATAGTTGGAGCATGAATTTAATGAACTGCAACGATGAGAGACATATTGGTCTAATTCTAAGTTAAAACAGGTAACAACTTATCATGAAGGCAGCTCAACAAAAAATACTTATGCATTTTCTAGTGATTCATATTCCTTAAATTCTTACATAAAATGGTGTGTCTAGCAAATATATTTCTGATATGAATACTGAGATTTTTTTAAAGTTTTATTTAGATAAAGGAAAAAGCAAAGGCAATGAAGATTCTATTGAATCTGCTAGGTCTTTACTATTTGAGGAAGGAAGTGATACTTTGAGGCAGTGTCCTTAAATTTCAGAAGGAAAAAGAGCTGCTAGGGAGCTAATGACTTCGATGGCATCAAACTGAACCTGAACACATTGAAATCACATAGTACAGTTATTCTTCACAAAGCCAAGTTTAGTATGAGTGGGTCTTTCTTGGTTCTCATCGAAATCAGATGGGTTGAATTGCCATAGTCACCAAATACTCCCATTTAAAGACTATTTCTCCATAAGAATGCATGATATTACCTCTAAAAAGAATATTCTAGGAAGATTTTGATAAATTTAATAACGATTGCCCAGTGAATTGCAGAAACTATTTGTAAAGTATTTAGAAAACTGCAGCTGTAATATTGGGAGAGATTAAACACTTCTTATCTGGCATTGACAACTGAACCTTCTAATCAGCCGCTAGTGAGTCACAGTAAGTTTTACAATTGTTACATTAAAGGTTAAACATAATTGGTTATAGTCTAACCTTCTTATCTGCTATAGTAGCTTCTGTTATAACTTTAGCTATAACAGAATCTTTTGAGTTCATGATCTCAGTTCTTGTTTAGTGTTTCAGTGGGTAATTTCAAATTGTTATGAATAAAAATATTAATGTTTCTATAAAAATTTCTTGAAGAAAAATTATTACCTGGGAGGGTCACAGTGTAATTAACTAGTCTAGTCATTACATAGTTAATTTTAGTAATCTCATTTATAAAGGATCTTTCTTTTAGGAACACCAAGTGTTTTGGAAGGCCAAATTCTGCTGTATTTCTCTCATTATCTTTGGTGGTATGGTTTTGACCAGATGAACCCCGATAGGATTGTGTCCTGGGATTTGTCATCCATTATTCTGGCATTTATAAGTTGTGGGTTTTTGGTCAAAATAAGTTACTTGATGTCTTCATCATCTCAGGTAGCTACTGCTACAAATTAGCAGTCAAGACTTATTTTTCTTCTCTGTAATACATTGTATTGAACACTTAATAATTGTTAAAGCTTATAAAGTGTCTGGTCTTGATAGTCTTGTAATTTTATTCAGGTATATAAAATTAGAGACTTACTCTTACTTGTGTGCCCTCATAAGTTTTTATTTCAGGACCCTGCAACTTGAGCCACTCTGGGGGTGATGTCATATTGCATAAACATAATTATTTAACTCTGTTTGGTAGAGTCTAGAGTAGGTTCCAGAAGAGAATGCTACAGTCCAAGGAGGTCTGCAATATACGGTAGACATGCTCTTTGTCATATGACTATGTGTCAGCTTTACCCACAGAAGTGAACTATGAATCCAAATCATAAAGGGTCTTTTCCAATTTACCAGCTTGGAAATGATAAAATTATCTGATTTGTGTCAGTAAGGATGTGGGTAATCAGGCACCCCTTTACATTCTTCATGCTACTTTCAATTGTCTAATTTTTATGCAAGAACTTTTCAAAGATCTATCAAAATTTACAAGAGCCCTTGCAACCAGCAACATCCTTTCTAGGAATATATTCTACAGATATATACACAAATATAGTAATGATAGGCATTGCAGCACTGGTTAAAATGGTAAAGACTGGAAACAAATTAAATTTCCACCAATGGAGCATTTGTTAAATAAGTCATTGTGTATTGATTTTATGTAAAATATATTAAAGCTGTATTAAATGAGATGAGGCAACTCTATGTGTGCTGACATGTATAGCTCACTGAGATATAGTATGAAGTGTGGGAGGGAGTCAAGTTATATAATAGTATGTACAGTATGGTACCATTCACATTAAAATTATTTATTTGTAAGTATACTTATATTTGCATGTAATTTTTTGCATAAATACCCAAGCAGTGAGTAACCGTTCTTGTATACAGAAGGGAACTGTTTTACTGAGGAACAAAGAGGAGTAGGTTATTATTCAGCAAAGATTTATTCCCATGCCCCATCCAGTTTAAAATAGAGTATGATTTCCTGCTCTAGAAGGTAGCAGGTGCCATATATGCAGAGGTTTAAATGTTCTTGAATAGTTCTGACTTGGCCATGTACTTTTGTGATTACCATGAGAATAATATGTCCCCTGTAGCCATTGTCCCTTCAGGCTGGGACCCAGAATGACATGTGTGGATAATTTCCAGACTTGACTCAGAGTGTAGATCTAAACCCGCATAGCTCACAGTGTGAAGAAGAGATGCCCCTGCCAATGTGTAGACACATGAGTGAGAGAAATAAATGCTTGATGACATAACCCAACAAGTTTTGCTGTATGACAGATTAATAACAGACTAATTCAACTGTAGACTTACTTGTTCTATATAGCCTTCTGTACCTTTTAAATGTTATGTAATGTATATGTATTACCCACTCAAAAAAGTATATTAAAATAATTTGGTAAAGTCTACCTCCTCAAAACCAGTCCAAAAGATGAACATAAAACAAGACGTAACTTTAGAATTAACAACGCTGAAGCCCATGATGAAGCCATATTTAAACTGTTCATCTGAAATGGTTATTTGTGGTTTGAGATTCTTGCCTTCACTCTTAATCTGGTTATCCACTGAGGCAACCATTAATCTTCTAAGGAAAACTTACTAAGGTAGAAAGAAAGAATGTGTTTGTATAAATTGAAAGTCTAATTGTTGTCTTTGTCTAGAAGATGAAATGCTGATCTTTTCATGGATTTTAAATGTTTTGTGTGTTTTGCAGATCTAATATGGGTATACCTGAGTAGAAGCAGAAATGATTCCAAAGCAATTTGCTAGAGTCATTAACAGAGAATGATACTGAAATACATAGGCATTATTGATGCATAAAAGCTTCAAATAAGAGTATATTTTTCATAGATGCAGGCAAATATCTATGTTTTTGGGTGCCTGATTTTGCCACAATGATAAGTTAGAGAAGATCCCTTGGAATTTGAATTTGTATATTACTTTTTACGGGTGAAGTTGATACATTTTCATATAGATATACATTAACATATTATTTTTAAATTATACTATGCCAGAGATAGTGTAATTGTAACAGCTATTACATAAAACCAGATTGAATGGGATTTACCAATGTCTATTTCCAGGGAGGACTCTATCTACCATGGTCATTTATGTTAACCAGATTCCCTTTGAAAAATCTGATCATCTATCTACTCTATTGAAGATTAAGATCAATTAATGTCAAAGCCAAGAAATATACTAAGTCCAGCATATTTCCTCCTTTACTTCCTCCCTTC
>PVJS01064394.1:0-10239 GCA_004027185.1 Glis glis | reverse complement strand
TTTTTTTTTTTTTTTTTGCGGTACCAGGGATTGAACCCAGGGGCGTTCTACCTCACCGCTACACCCCCGGTCTTATTTTTTTTATACTTTATTTTGAAACTGGGTCTCACGAAGTTGCGGAGGGCCTCACTAAGTAGAGAGAGAGACAGGGAGAGAGAGAACGAGAGAGAGAGAGAGAGAGAGAGAGAGAGCGAGCTAAGGCTGGCCACGAACCCGGATCCTCCGGTCTCCGCCTCCCACAGTTCTGGGATTACAAGCGTGCGCCACCACGCCCGGCCAAATGTTCATCTTCTATAGCTTCTTCAATGCTGACAAGGGATGAGTTACTTCAAGTGATACAAAGATGATTTACATAAAACCTTGTTCTAAAGATTATATACAATCAGTGCAAGTAGTAGGATAAGGAAGAGAAATAAAATGGTGAAATAAGGAT
This sequence comes from Glis glis, assembly GCA_004027185.1. NCBI lineage: Eukaryota > Metazoa > Chordata > Mammalia > Rodentia > Gliridae > Glis > Glis glis. Next base: position 9,806 of record PVJS01064394.1, on the reverse strand, counting down.
ACAGAAGATATAATCAAGGGATGAAGGTCCTGCCTAGCCAGGGATCAGAAATCTCATCCTAAGTAACCTAAAGGAGACAGAGAGAAACTGGCCTCAGTTATTGAATTGGGTTCTTTACAGTCAAGTCAGGAGCTAACATCACTGAAGGACACAGTCCCAGGAACATGATTTGTGTTTCCTATGTATCTTCTTTTTTTTTTTTTTTTCGGTACCAGGGATTGAACCCAGGGGCATTCTACCTCCGCGCTACACCCCCGGCCCTAATTTTTTTTACACTTTATTTTGAAACCGGATCTCACGAAGTTGCGGAGGGCCTCACTAAGTAGAGAGAGAGACAGAGAGAGACAGAGACAGAGAGCTGAGGCTGGCCGCAAACCCGGATCCTCCGGTCTCTGCATCCCAAAGTACTGGGATTACAAGCATATGCCACCACACCCGGCCTCCTATGTATCGTCTCAAATGCAAAGCTTAAGTGAAAACTTTACCAAGCTGCTGTCCTCTAAACAAACAAACAAAAAATTGTTAATAGTTCAAGAATGTTTTGGAAAACATTGTTATTCTGATTCAACAGAGAAAGATGTTAATGAAATGAAAATAAAGTACATGGAAAAAGAAAGCTATGTCTTGATAAGGGTGAAGTTGTTTGTACAGAATAAGGAAGCTAAAACTCACATCGCCTCCATCTGAGATGGAAAAATGAGATGAAGAAACCTTATGGTTGGCTCCGTATTCCTGCCCCACAGCTGTGTTTTGAATTGCACCACGGATTTGATGTCACGCCATCTGATGACATGGTCCTATGGTTCTTCTCTCCACCTTCAGGAATCCCTGACAGTTCCTGCCTGTGTCTTACAGGACATGGCCATTACCAAGTGGGGTCACATTTCATCCTTAAAGGTTTTAGGAACTTTTTAAAGGAATCTTAAAGATCATTTTCCAATGAATATTGCACTAGGAAAGATTGGTTTGTAAATATCATCGAAAACATTAAATATTGCCATACATTAGGCAAACCCTTCCACCACCAAACTTGAGAAACTGGAAAGTTAAAAGGCATTTATGCAACTCTTGAACAAATTGGCAGTTCATATGCAACTGAATTTATTAATAACTTCTTGAACTCCAGTATGAAGAATGATGCTTGTTACTTCAAGTGATACAAAGATGATTTATGTAAAACCTTGTTCTAAGGATTTTATGCAATCAGTGCAAGTAGTAGGATGAGGAAGAGAAATAAAATGGTGAAATAAGGATACAGAAGATATAATCAAGTGGATACCAAGGAAAAGTACAAAATGCATTGGGATGAATAATGCAGAAGAGGTGACAATGGATTGAGGTCCAAGAAAAATATGCACGGAGAATGGGTGTTTGAGGTGAACCTTGAAATATGGTATGAATGTTATAAATAAGAGATAATAGGGCTGGGTATGTAACTCAGAGGTAAAGTGTTTGCCCAACATGTGCTAGGCTCTGGGTTCAATTCCCAGTACCACAAAAAGAGAGAAGACTGAAGAGAGAAAATTTAAGACAAATGTATGAAGGAGAAAGTTTTACAGTAGATCTGGAAGACAGTAAATAGTCAAGTCCAAGTGGAGTGTAGAATACTTACGCTGGAGTAGAAGATGAGAGATGAGGATCATGGGGGTTAAATTAGGATGGGCCTTGATGTTCACAGTAAGGAGTAAGAACCTAATCAAATGGTCTGGGGATCCATCCAGGTGTTTGAGCAGGTAAGCAGCCTACTTAGAGCTGTGCTTCAGGACAAATCATTTGTCCACGGTTATCAAAACTGATTATAGATGAGGAGGGTCAGTGAGCAGACAGATCAGATATAAGCTTTTGCAATACTCTAAGAAATAATGGAGATCTAGCCAGGTGTGGTGGCGCATGCTTGTAATGCCAGTACTTGGGAGGCTGAGACCTGAGAATCCAAGTTCGCAGCCAGCCTCAGCTACTTAGTGAGGCCCTCCGCAACTTAATGAGACCCTGTTTCAAAGTAAAGAATAAAAAACTAGGGCTGGGGGTGTAGCCTGGAGGTAGAATGCCCCGGGGTTCAATCCCTCGTACTGCCAAAAAAAAAAAAAGAAAGAATGGAGATCTAAATTTGAGTGATAGCAGTAGGAGTGAAAAAGAGTTGCTATGGTGGGATTCCCAGCAAACACAACTATGAGAGTCAGATGTTTATGCCGGAAACTTGTTGAGGAGCACTCTCAGAACCCTCTTTCAGGGAGTAAGTCAGGACCCAGTAGAGGTGAAATTAGCCTGAAATGTAGCTGCAGCAGAGAATCCCTGTGAGATTCTGATGACCATGGGAGATGAGCCATCAGAGGTCTCCAGTTGAAACAATGGGTCTGGGCCTTTGTATCCAACAAGGCAATTAGTCATCAGATATGGGTAAAAAGGGAAAACCTTTGCAGAAATACAAACTTGCATATTGTCAAATTCCTTTTTTTTTAGGTAATGCTGCCACCAGGATCATGCCCAGGGTGTTGGAAAGCCAATCATATATCATACTTGTGTCCATTCTGGTATCATAAGGAAAAGGAAAATATAAAGGTAGCTTGAGAATTATATTCATGACAAGGGCCACATTGAAGAGTACAAAAGGTCAGAAGGGATTCCAAACAGACATGATATGAAAATTGCAAAGCCAGAATTCAAGTATCTCTATTTGTAGATTATATGACAAAATCCCTGGGAAAATCTTAACCATTCAGTGATAAAATGCAAACAAACTAATTCAGTAAGATATCAGGATATAAAATCAACATATAAAAATCAATAGCCTTCAAATACACAACCACAACCAGTTTGAAGACATAAACTCTTTACAAAAGCCCTCCAAAATAAACTAATTATAAATAAACTCAACAAAAATTTTAGACACGGAAAACTATAAAGTCCTAAAATACTCCCAAAAGATACTAAAGTAAACTTCACAGAACAGGAAGACTCCCCTTTCTCTTGGATAGGATGACTTAACATTACAAAGATATCAGTTACTTCTCCTCTAGTAAATACATAAATTTAATACAATCCCAATAAAAAAATCCAATAAATCTCTGCAGGAGCTAGTCAAGTTGATTCTAAAATTCACATGAAAATCAAACAAGCAAGAATAACTAGCAAAATACTTTTTTAAAAAAAGAAATGGGGGAGGAACTAGCTCCACCAGATAGAAAGCACACTACGTAGACTCTACGATTTAAAAGGTATGGTGTTCTACATGGGAACAGAGAGATAGACTGTGGAATAGAACAGACCATAGAGCCAAAGAGATGGTGATGGTGATGCTGCAGACCCATAGAGAAAAGAAAGGCTTCTTATTAAGTGGTGTTGAGAAAAATATAACTCTATTTAAAAGAAAGACAAAGCTAGATTCATACAACAGAATAAATTCCAAATATATTAGCGATTTAAATGTGAAACATGAAATCAACCAAGAAGTAGAAAAAAAGATGGGTGAGTATCTTTCAAACTTGATGTAGAGAAAGTCTTCCAACTGTGATTCAAATCTAAATGTAAAAAAAAAACCAATGATAAGCATATTCAAACTTTTTAAAGATTTTTTTTAAAACTCACTTGGCACAGCAAAAAAATAGTCATAAGTAAAAAATTAAAAGACAAATGACAAACTAAGAGAAAATATTTGAAACACATAAAGACTTCTCTACTCAATATATTAATATCTCTAAAATTATCTGGAAAGAAATAACAAAAAATCTAGTGGGAAAATAATAAAAGACATGTACAGAGAGTTCACACACCAAAAAAAGATGCAAAAGGATACAAACATATGTAAAGATGTTCAACATTACTCATAATTAGAGAAATGCAAGTAAAAACTACACTAGCTCTATACTTAGATAATTTTCACTTATCTGATTGGCACAAATTCATAAATAGCTTTACAATGCATTCTCTCATGTCTTGCTGGTGGAAATGAAAAATGCTATGAACCCCTTGGAAGACAATTTAGCAATATATACTGAAACTACATAGGCATTTACCCTTTAATCCAACAACCCCATTTCTAGGAATTTATCTCAAAGGCACACATTCACAAATCCAAAACAACATACTCACAAAGTTGTCTACCATGGAATTATTTATAGTATTAACAAAATACTGGAAACAACCTAAATGCCCATTCCTAAAAGATAGTGGAATAGGCTATGAAATAGCCACACAATGGGGTACCAAACAGCTGCAAAATGTAAGGAAAATGTCTATAAATTGGTATTTTTGTTGTTGTTGTTCTTTTTGTTTTCTGTGTGTGTGTGTGTGGTACCGGGGATTGAACCCAGGGGCATTCTACCTCTGAGCTATACCCCCAGCCCTATTTTTTATTCTTATTTTTGAAACAGGATCTCACTAAGTTGTGGAAGGCCTCACTAAGTAGCTGAGGCTGGCCGCAAACCTGAGATCCTCCTGCCTCAGCCTCCCAAGTACTGGGATTACAAGTGTGCACTACCATGCCTGGCAGGATTTGGCTTTAAGTAGAGGAATCAAGGTCCAAAGAGAATCTATAGTATCCTAGGTTGTATGTAAGATAGATAAGATAGAAATTCATGAAAATAGTTACCTGTAGATGGTAGGCTAGAACACAGGCAGGGGTGGGGATGGGAATGAAACTTTACTAGTAAATCTTCTTCTAAAGTTAAGCTTTTACTTTTGAACCATACAGATGTTTTATTTATTTAGAAAATAAAATTTAACTTAGAAATGATAAAAGAAAAGCAAATTCTAAGGTTGAATGCAAACAGAAATAAATGAATCTAGATATCAAGTTAATGGTATAGGGAAAAGTAAAATTAATTAATTCTGGTCGCTTTGGAAAGCAGGAGTTGGGGTGTATGTACCCCCTTAGTTTGATGGTTCTCAACAAAGGGGTATTTTGCCTGCCACCTTCCCCCATCCCCTCCTGACTCACATTTGACTATGTTGGCAGATATTTTGATTGTCACAACTTGAGGGAAGGGCGCACTGGTATCTAGTATCTAAAGGCAAGGATGCTGCATTTTTTTCTATGATGCACAGGACAGCCCCATACAACAAAGAATTATAGTGCCTAAAATGTCAATAGTACCAGGGTTGAGAAACTCTGTCTTAGTGGGAGATAGTCTAAGGACGCAAAACAAAAATTACGAAGAAATGTTTTAACTATACTATAGATCTGTTGTTGGGAAAGGTACTGATGTAATGATTCTGAAGAACTTTTGTATATGTTATGGGATAGAGCAAATTAGCAAATTTATTAATATTGTTGAGAACCACAGTTCTAACCATGAGAGAAGGAAGATACAAACATAAATGGGGAGAAGGCAAGGAACCCTGTAATTGCTGAGTATAAACTCCTGCATTCACAAAAAGGAGGAGATATCTCCTAGCTTTTCCCACGGAAAGAGCCTCCAGTAATAACACCTCGGTAGCCACAAGCACACAGTATCCAGAACATGGTTTCTAAATATCATTACTTATGAAAAGGAACTTGGGAAGTTACTTACTCAAGGGTTAAGGGACATGGTGAAATAGAACATCTAGCTGCGCCAGGAAGCAAGAAAGTGCTTGAAACCTAATGAGGGTGTACTAAAAGAATACAAGAGGCATCTTGAAGAAGCGCACACTGAATAATGTGAATATAAAAAAATTATGATAATAGATTACAATACAATGAATCAGAAAAGAATCTGTGACCCATGTTGTTATCCAAAGAAATGATGTAGTAGGAAAAGCTTATATTCACAGAAGAGTATCAGCTATAATAATACATCGGTATTAGGAAATCCCTGTTTTATAACCACTGATGCAATAATTAATTCAGACAAGATCAGAAGTAGATGCTAACACCTTTAAGGGGGTACAAAATTCAAACAATCTCAAAACACTACATATTTTTATTAACTACAAAAGACAAGTGCTCTCTTTGCTATTGTGAAATCTGGCAGACTTCAACTTAACCAAAGAACCAAGCTTTTGATCTCCAATATTGAGATAAATCAACATGAAGCAATGTTACACGACCTGCCTCGCCTGTGTCATATACACACACGTTCCTCCAGGCAGCATAGCGCAAGACTATAAACTCTGCCTCAGGTAAACCTTGGTACCTATGTCAGCAAGAGGAGATAGCCAAAAGAGTAAAGTAGGGGCATGATGAAAGATTATGCATGACTCTTCATTGGATTTTTAAAAATAGTTTCAAAAGAAGCAATCTGAATATGGATTAATTATTAAATATTATTATTTTGTGTTAAATTTATTTTTTGTAATAATGGTGTTGTGATCATGAAGAAAGGTGTCCTTGTTCTTAGGAAATATATGCTGATGTACGTGGGAGTAAACTATCATGATGTCTACTACTTACAGAAAGACAGAAGGCAGATGTGGCAACATTTTAACAAGTGGTGTGTCTAGGGAAGGGGCATTCAACTTTTCTACAGATTTGAAGTGTCCTATTTAAACTAAAAGTGGTGGAAAAAATAGTTTGAATCCATGGTTTGATGGATACACCATGCATTAGTATAAAACGGGTAAAGGGATACAATCAAACATTTATTCTTCCTTCCCTAAAAGAATTGTAATTCAGGGTAACCAAATTAAGGAAGTTTGTCTATATCGAAGCCTTCTATAGAATAGAGACGCACCATTTATAACGCCTAATGAATTAACAATCTAGACTTAATCATCAATGACTAACAACATACTGGAAAGAGAAACATCAGAACGAGAAACATCAGAACATGTGTACCTGCTGATGGAAGTAGGCAATATTAAGTCTACTATGTATCAAATAGTCTTGCCAAAACAAAGGAATAATATGACCAGGCTTCTCAATAAAACTATCAACACATAGGAAACAGGAAGGACAGAGGAACAGGTTAAACACCACCCTGGGGATACAATCATCCACATCTAAGAAGAATTTCCTGGGAGACCTATAGGCTAAACATCCTTGTTCTTTCCCAATGTAATTACCAAAGGGAAAAATCGTGGAGGAGAGCTGTAGCGCAAAAGGAACTTGACAACAAACAAGTGCAACGTACAGACCTCATTTATAATCCTAATTTACACAAACAAACTTGTGGGGGAAGAAAGTGTGGGAGAAACAATTGGGAAGAATAAGCATGGCTGGGATACTTGACGATGTTAAGGAATTATTGTTAAACATGGTATATTTTAGACATGATAATGGTTTTGGTGGAGGGAGAGGTGTTTGGTTTTATTTATGGTCCTGTGTATCAGACCCAGGGCCATGCTAGGTAAGTGCTCTACAATTGAGCTACACCTCTTGCCTCAGTTTTTGATTATGTGTTATTAAAAAGAGATATACCTTGAAGTACTTATAGATAAAATACAATGATTCTGGGATTTACTTCAAAAAATGGAGAAAAGAAGTATAGAATTGATAATTGTTGAAGCTGGTGAGAGGTACATGGGGATGCATTAGAGTAATCTTTACTTTTGTAAATACTTAAATGTTTGAATATTTCTGAAATAAATTATTAATTGAAAAAAATAAAACAAAGTAATTCTCAGGGGGGAAAAAAAGGAGGAAGTGGTCTGCTTTTTTTCCCTGCCTTTTTTGAGCTCCTACTACGAATGACCTCCTGATAAAGGCTTTACTTTATCCTCACCAAGTTGTATCATCACACAGAGAATATTAAGAGACTAAGAGACATCCTCTGTGGTCAGAACTCCTGGGTTCAAATCTCAGTTCTGCCACTGCCTGCTGAGCTGATAAATCTCAGTTTCCTTATCTCTAAAATGGGGATGATAGCAATATTCTCTACTTCATAGGACTGTAGTTCAACAATAGAGTACATTAAGTTTATTATTCAGGACATCCCTTGGCACATAGTGAAACAATATAACTATTAATCCTTGTTATAAAAAAAGCAATCAGAACAGGATAGGATCTAATATTTGCCTATCCCAGAACTCCTACCCTGCACTGTCTTGAGGATTATGGATGCATACGTCTATGTGCATCACTTTCTTAGAACTCTCTGCCAAAACTACTTGATCTACCTCTTTCTTGGCATATCCCAAACTTTGCTGTTGATACTTAAACAAAGTTTAGGAGATTCCCAGAAAAGAAAGTTGGGTATTAATAATATCTTATACAATAACTTAGGTGAATACTCATTTATTTATTCATTTAGTACATATTTCCTAAGCTTGGCCCTGCAATAGATGCTAGGGATTTAATATTTAACATAGATGGAGTTGCTTTTCACACAAGTTCACTAACCAGAGCTGCTAGGATGGTCATGCAGAGTGCGTCCCTGCCTTAGAGCCCCTAGGAGCCCAGGTGGGCGGGTTCTCAGCATCGTTGCTCTCTCTCTCTCTCTCTCTCTCTCTCTCTCTCTCTCTCTCTCCAACCAGCAAGAAAGGCTGAGGAACACACCCTTGGATGGAATTCTAAGAAGTTTATAGAACCCTAAGTCTTTTAATAGAATCAGCATGCAGTTTTCTAAACTTGATTCCATTCAGTAAGAAAAGAGATACTGTCTTTGTTCTTCCTCTTTCTCTTGAATGTCCACTCTCTATTTGTGCTCAGTCATGAGTACTGGATGATCCCAGACACTCAGATCCCTCCTCAGTCCTTCCAGATCCATTTCTTGAATTTGAACACCGCTCCTGAGCATCATTACTTCATATTAAATCAGAGGGCCCTCACATTAGACATTTGTACTTAAACATCAAAAGTTGAAGAATCTGTGATAGCAAAAGAATGAGAATGAGCTGGTTTGGGTATAAGTTGATGAAGGGTGGAGGGTAGTTCTAATCCTGGAAGGCACAGAATAAAGGACTCTGATTTAAGAGTTACCAACCAGACCAGATCCATAGAAGGATTGGACAATTATACCTCAGGCATGCCCAGGATAAAGGGAAGATGGGGACTCCTAGGGACCAAAATGGTTGGGATCAAAAATTATACTCATGAAGACCCCAAAGCCATGCCACAGAGGAGATCCCATGAACTCAAAAGGGTGAAAATGCTCATCAAAAATCATCCCTGGGAGCTTATCATTTTTTCTTACTATATATCACCAGAGACATGCAGTACTTCCTTTTACCATAAAAATCAAGACATCTGTAAGAGATAGCTTCAATCCCTTAATCCAGTATTGAGCAGCATAAACTCTGAATTGTTCCAGTAGGACCCCAATTCACCAATGACATCTAACTTACCTGAACTGCCAAGATTCCAGGGTCAGAATTCCTGTGATCAGTAATGATATTTCTTGAAAAGATCATGGTCAGAATATAATCATTCTTTTTTTCAAAGCTCATCCCCATAAATGCAAACTAGATTTACCTGTTTTAATAGTCATTGTTCCAGAAAGACTTTCAATAAATCATTTGTTACTGACCTTTTACTTCAGGTTGGTAAACAATTAAATTATTTAAGATAAGACTTGTATGTATTATAGATCTCCTGATAGACATGTGTGATGCTACCTAAGACACAGTCTGGTTAAATAAAAAATCAAACCTTAGTCTCATCAAGCCTCTGTATCTACCAATTTATAGAAAATCCAATTACCAAAGGAACACGTTCCATTTCATGTATCCTGATGGTAGAAATACCGCAAGGTGAGGTGCTACTGAGCATCTTTTCCCAAATTCACTTTCTGTGACCTCATGCTGGTAGCTTGAAACTAGTCATGGTGGGAGCATCCACACTATAGAAAAGGATCAGTGATACAAACTCAGGGCCTTATTTCCTGAAAGTCAGTTGTTACACACTTTCCAGCATTCCACTGCCTTGGCTGATTCCCCAAAATGCCCATGGC
>PVJS01064393.1:0-10239 GCA_004027185.1 Glis glis | reverse complement strand
TGTGTGTGTGTGTGTGTGTGTGTGTGTGTGTGTGTGTGTGTGTGTGTTACTGGGGATTGAACCCAGGGGCATTCTATCTCTGAGATACACCCCCAGTTCATTTTATTTATTTATTTTGAAACAGGGTCTTGCTAGGTTGCTGAGAGACTCACTACATTGCTAAGACTGTCCTCAAACCTGTGATCCTCCTGTCTCAGCTGCCCAAGGACTGGGATTACAGGCATGCGCCAACATGCCTCACTCAAAAGAGTTGATTTTTAAACTCAAAAAGGTGAACGTCATACAATTTTGATGTCTAGAAGAGTATGAATCACCAGTTTAGACTAATGGCTTTCTCAACAGATTTCGGTATATGTAGTCACTCCCACACACAAGTTTTTTAAAATTATTTCTGGCAAATACACTGCATATATTATTTATATATACACACATACACATGCATACATACATTCACACAATTCTATCTATACATGCCTAAGTTTATACATGTATAATTCTTGCATATTATAGAATTATGTGATTACACATTCATCTGAACTATATGCCTTTTATGTTTATTAATTTTCTGTATAAGGTTTGATATAGATACCAAGCTTTATCCTTATCCCCTAGATATAGATGAATTACATATTTCTAGTAGTATTCTTTCTCACATTCAAGTAAATGCAACATCTGTTCACTGAGTTCTCTCTCTGTTCCCCCCACAAAAGCATGCGCCGCAGTCCATGGCACACACTGTGTCTTATAAAACTAAGTACGAGATGATTTCCCTCCATGGGCTAGATTATTCACATTCTCAAGATGCCCCTAACTTCCTCCCCCAGGAGTTAAACTCCTAGGGAGGTTTCAGAACACGTGGTGGCAGTAGTTCACCCCATCCCCACCGTAGCACAGAAGCACCTCACGTGAATTCTTGCTGCTAGGAGCTGGCTGGCGAAGGCCCTGGAAAACGCTGGCTCCTTGTGCCTTCCTGTGAACGAAGGTTGATTTCCTGTTGGAAACGGTTCTGCCTGAGAAACCTGTTCATAGCTCTTCTTGGCAGAATTTAATTTTTTTTCTTTTGATTTATTATGGGCATTTTGATCCCATTGTGTGTTCTTTTCCCCTAAATAGAAAACACAAAGTCTACACTGCATCTTTCAAAAAGATAAAAAGGTAGACGCTTCCATCTTGGTCTTGATAAGCCTGGTTCTCAGAAGAGGGAGCTGGGATGGTGTGGTTCATATTGATATTTCTTCTGCTTAAAGAAGCAATAACATTTTAAACCCTCTTAAGCCCACTAAATACTATAAAAGCAAGTGTTAGTAAAATGAGGCCTTTTCTGCCCATAGGGATTTGGATGGGTCCAAAGTCCTATTTCCCACCACTGGCCACTTCCAGGACAGAAATAGTGTCCTGAAAATCAATAGGGGCGATTAAGAAAGACCTGAAAGACCTTTCCCCAAGACATTAGCTTCATGAGTAAACTTCCTGTTTAGCAAGCATGACACTTGGACAGAAGTGAATCTTCAAAGGAATGTGATACAGTACAGACAAGTTTTGATAAGACTTCCTGGGGAGAGGGTCAGGAACAACCTAGACCATGTAATTACCAACAGAGTAAGACAGCCCAGGCTGCAGGTGGAGGCTGGTGTGTGAGCAGGAGCTGGGGTCTCAGAGCCAAGCAGACCTCTTTCGATACCTGGGTTTGCTACCTGTGTGTAGCTCTGCAACAATAAATAGATCTTTTAACAGTTCTTGCTACGTTTTGGTGTTCTCAGTTTTAAAATAAGGCCAATACCTATCTCCAGGTATTACTGTGATAAGATAAGGAGTGAATGAAAAGCTTTGGGCTCAACTAAATCTCACTAACTGGAGCAGGTCAGGCCAAAGATATTGAGCCCCACTTCTTTGCTTTCTTCCTATAGTTGACAAAACTCTAAGAATGGCACCCGAAATTCCATACCCTAAACCCAGAACTCAGGAGTATAATGAGATACCACTCTCATACAACACAGCACACTGTGTTGTCATGTGGCGCTCTTGACTTTAAGATAGGGAGGTTAGAAATACATCAAGAGTCGTGTGCATGTATACTGGAATCATGCTCAACCTTACTAGGATGTATCATTGCAACGCACTAATAAAAGTATAAAAAAAGAATTAAAACCACAGAAAAAGGGAGGTTACCACATGGGTCCTTACAAGAAAACAGCCTTTCCAGTTATTGGAGAAGGGAAAGTCAGAGAGATCTAAAGTGTGCAAAGGGCTTAACACCCTGTTGCTGGTTGGAATATGGAGAGGGCCAGATGGAAAGAATTATGGACAGTCAAAAAGATATGAGACAGGCCCTGCAGCTAGTGAATGAGGAACCAGGACCTTGGTTATACCCCTCTAAGAACTGGATTCTTTCAACCATTTGAATGAGCAAGTGTCTTAGTCCTTTTGTGCTGTTATGACAGAAGACCACAGACTCAGACTAGGTGGTTAATGAAGAAGAGAAATTTATTTCTCATGGTTCTGGAAGCTTGTAAGTCCAAGAAGAAGGTGCAAAGTTGCCTGGTGTTTCCTCACATGGCAGAAGACAGAAGGTCAAGAAGGCTCCAATGTCCTTTCTCAAGCCCCTTGATAAGGGGACCTAAGCCCACTCAAGGCCTAATCACCTCTTAAGGGCTCCACCTCTTAGTACCAGCACCTGGCAACAACTGAATTCTGGAGTTGCTGCCTGGAAGTGGATTCTTCCTCAGAGATCTATGAAGGAAGGCAGCCCTGCTGGCGTCTGGATTTATTTCATCCTTGTCACATCAAAGCAGAGATTCCAGCTGAGCCATGTGCTCGGATTGTCTCCGTGTGCCTTGAAACTACTATGTATTGGGTATTATGTCACGTAGGAAAAGAAAATGGATGGGGGATGTGCATGAGCAAATAAAAATCAACAATTGGTGAATCTGGCAAATGGTATTAAGAGACCTCTTCATTATTTGTGCAATCCTTCTGGAAATTTGTAATGACAATAAAATAAAAAGTTACTTATATTGTTTGTATTCTGGATGATTGCCATTCTAACTGGAGTTACATGAAAGCTCGGTGTAGTTTTGATTTGCATTTTCCTGATTGCTAATAATAATAAACATTTTTTTCCTGTATTTGCTGGCCATTTGTATTTCCTCTTTTGAGAAGTGTCCATTCAATTCAACTGCCTGTTTTTTTATTGTTTTTTTTTTTTAGTGTTCAGTTTTTTGTCCTTATCAGAGGAATATCTGGCAAACATTTTCTTCCATTCTGTAGGCTCTCTGCTCAGACCCTTGGTTATCTTCTTTGCTGCACAGAAGCGTTTAAATTCGATGCCATCTCATTTATTGATTGTTGGTTTTGTTTCCTGAACCTTGGGGGTCTTATTGAGGAAGTCTCTGCCAGTGCCTGTATGTTGGAGAGTTGGTCCTGTGTTTTCTTCTAGTAATTGTAATGTTTCTAATGGTCTAACTTCTAGTTCTTCGATCCATCTTCAGTTGAATTTTTTAGAGGGTGAGAGATAGAGGTCCAATTTTATTCCTCTACATACGCTATCCAGTTTTCCCAATACCATTTGTTAAAAAGGCTGTCTTTTCTCCAGCATTTGTTTTGGCTCCTTTGTCAAAAATCAACTGCCTATTAAATGTGAGGGTTTGCCTTTGTATCTTCGATTCTATTCCATTGGTCCATGTGTCCACCTTTACGCCAAAACCATGCTGTTTGTTGCTACTATGGCTCTATAGTATGATTTGAAATCAAACCAGGCAATGGGATACCTCTAGCATGGTCCTTATTGTTCAGAATTGCTTTGGCCATTCTGGGTCTTTTGGTCTCCCATCTGAACTTTAGGACCATTTTTTCTAGCTCTGTGGAAACCACATTGGTATTTTGATAGGGATTGCATTGAATTCATAAATGCTGGCAAGAATGTGGGGAAACAGGAACTCTTATACACTGTTGGTGGGATTGTAAGTAGCACAACCACTATGGAGATAAGTATGGGGGTTCTCCAAAGACTAGAAACGGAACCACCATATGACCCAACTATACCAGTCTTCAGTATCTTTCCAAAAGAACTAATGTCAGAATACTATAGTGACATATGCATATCTATATTTATTGCAGCACAATTTGCAATAGCCAAATTATGGAACCAACTTTGGTGTCCATGAGCAGATGAACGGATGAGGAAAATGTGGTATTACACACAATGGAACTTTGCTTAGCTCTAAAGAACAACAAAGTTATGTCATTTGCAGGAAAATAGATGAAACTAGAAAACATTACGCTAAGTGAAATCAGCCAGTCTCAGAAAGTGAACGGTTGTATATTTTCTCTCATATGTGGAAGCTAGAGAGAAATTGGAAAACAAAAGGGACCTCAGATGAAAGAGGAGAGAGACCAGTAGAATAGTGGAAGGGGACTGGGAGAGGGTGATAGAAAGAAAAAAAAAGGTTGATTGAGGAAAGAAACAGTTCAAAATATGTTATGTCCATATATGAAGGCACCACTACCAATCTCACGAAATATATGAGCAGGAGGGGTGGGATGCTGAGGGAAATTCAAGTGATGTGCGCATGTTTGTTTATATCACTTTGAATCTCAATATGATGTATAATTACAATGCACCAAGAAAAGTATTTTAAAAGATAATTTAAGCACTGGGTAAAATAAAAGCCTTTGACATCTATGTACCTGTCAGTGGATAATGCAAACTCATAAACCCTGCTTTACAGTACACAGGAACCTGGGGTGCTCTCCCATGTTACCCTCAATGAAAAGACAAGTAAGTATTCAGTGACGGTGAGAAGCAATTCTCAAGTCTATTGCAGGCAGTATGAGGTCAAAAAAGGGCTTCTCTTTTTAATTTTGGCATTCATGTCCCTGCCAGAATCTAACTGTAGGATGGTCATGACTTCCATCAAAGATGTTCTAGGGCCATTCATCTGAGGATACAGCATTACACTAATGCTGCATATCAGGCAGCATGTCAAAAATGCCTGATAATTCCCTTGGCAATGTCTAAAAACACATTTGTGTGATGAAGAGATCATTTGTACAACAACACAAAAAACAGTTTAGATACCAGCTCATTGAGTTTACAACGCAACGTCTCAAAAACTAATATAGGCACATGCATCAGCTCACTTTCTATTGCTGTAACAAAATACTTGAAGCTGAGTATTTAGAAAGAAGAGAGGTTAATTTAGGTCAAAGTTTCAGAGGCTGAAAGTCCGAGATCAGGTGGTCCCATCTGTTTAACCTTTGGTGCAGGCCCAAGAGCTAATTCATTCCTTGAGACTAGCATTAATCCCTTCTAAAAGCAATGCCCAATGACCTAATTACCTCCCACTAGCCCCCACCTCTCTAGGGTCCCACCACCTCCTCATACCAGAATATAAGTTTCCAGCACACAAACCTTTGGGAGAAAGAAAAAACACTTCCAAACATGGAAATAAAATAATGTTAATGCCTAATTCATCCATCAGTGGCATTCGGTGGCACTGTTAGGTAGCTAGCTAGGTATTAGCAGATGGGGTCAGCTGGGACAAACTGGAAGTTTACCTGTAGAGCCTTGCTCATCTTGACCCTCTCCCCTGTGGGAAGGGTGCAGAGAAGCAATGCAGGGTCACTAAGATGCGACATGAAAAGGGCAGTCAGCCAAATGTAATATGTATAAAAAAGGTATCCAGAGGGACTATAAAACCCAACACCTGGAACATTCCATGCTGTTGTACTTTTCCGGAAATGGATTGCTCCAGACCCCATCTCTGGCACATAAACCCCTTGGCCCAGGCCACCTTCCCATCCCAGGAACGGCCCATTCCAGACACTTTTTCTCTTGAAACGTGACCCATTCCCCTGACTTCAAGGCCTTCCTCAGCTGGGGCCTTCACTTCTCTAAATAAATCTGTATTCCCCATTTGTGCTCTCTGTTCCAACACTTTCCAAACAGATAAGCAAAGACTGAGGCTGTGAGAAATAATTTTAAGATCTCCTACCCTGTAACAGCACCTCTAAATAAAGTAGAACAACCAGGCCTGGTGACACATCCCGGTAATCCCAGTACTTTGGAGGCCAAGACAGGAGGATCGCAAGTTTGAAGCCAGCCTCAGCAACTTAGTGAGCCCCTCAGCACCTTAACGAGACCCTGTTTCAAAATAAATAAAATAGTGCTGCAGTGTAGCTTAGAGGTAGAATACCTCTGGATTCAACCTCCAGTACCACAAAAATAAAAATAAAAAGGAAAACAGATATGAATAAGCAGAATCTGCTTGCTATTGATGGTTTTTTTTTTGGTTTTGTATGTACCAGAAAATACATTTGAGAAAGCCTAGAAATAAGTCAAACATAGCTCAAGTTATATTTTAAAATATCTTCCAGGTCCATTTTCTTCATCAATTCCCTCAGTTCTTCATTTTTCATTAAGCTTCTTGGATTAACTTTCATCGCTGTACCTTCTGTCAATAGTACCCTAAGATATTTTGACATTGATCATCAACATCAATTTCAGTGCAATGCCATCTGTTAAGCACTGTGGGACTTCAGCACGTCTTCTCACTCTTTCCTTCTTTTTCCCTAAGCTCATTTGAATTCCTGTACCTCCTGACATGTAGGAACAGCACGCTACTACAAAGCATTTCCAAGCAGAAGAAAATCAGATTTTATTTGCGCTCCGCCACTCTCCTGTCCGTGGAAAGCTACCTCCCTTGCTTTTAAAAGCTCACTAGTGACTGAGGAGAACTGAAGCCAGGAGCTGACAGAGTGGCCATCGGCTCTCTTTGGGGCTACAGCATGAGATGTACAGGGAAGGCCTCAGACGTTCTCTCAAGAGAGCTCTTTCCACGTTGGGATGATGATAATGATTTCTTAGAAAATCTTTCACTATATACATATGAATCCATATCTCTGAAGTTTCTATCACTCTTGATTTGGACCTTCATGTCCATGTATGTTAAAATCATTCCCTTTTCCAAATGGCAGCTCTTTGAACATGGGACGATACCTTGTTACCTCCTAGTCCCCAACCCCTCTCTTTCCCAGATGAAGGGGACCAGAATCTTCAAAGACTTATCTATGACCATCTCACACTTTGTCGTCCTTCTCTGGCTCAGCTGTATTTGATGAGCATCAGCGTGTGTGTGTGTGTGTGTGTGTGTGTGTGTGTGTGTGTGTTTATGAGTGTGTGTGTGTTAGCCTAATGTTAGCCCCTTAACATTGCTGAAAGAATCAGAGCTACTATTATTTTGTCCTTCCTGTGGTTGAGACTTCATATCTCTATCTTTACAAAAAGCAGCCAAGTCTACACTTCAGTCTTTATAGCATGTGAGTGAAGGAGTGCGTGGTTGTATTGTTCAGGGGGCTGTGTCATTCCTGTGACATTCCATGTTACTATGCACATCCTGATGCCATCAGAGAGGATTTCAAATGTGAATTTAACCGAGATTCACTAGTTTTACAGTTGCTAAGTGTTATCAGAGATTCCTATGAAACCATTGCTTCACTATGGCATGGACCCACTCACACAGCAGTTACTCAGCTGTCGGTCAACTGCCTACGCATTCATATGGGAATGCAGGGACATTTGTTTTATATATATGTTCATACATTTATGTTCTTCTATATATATTATATATATATATGTTCTCCTATAAATATATATACATATATGTATATACACATATATGTTCATATATATACATATATATATATACACACATATATATGTTCTCCTAGAAAACCAAGCATCTTAGAAACTAAAGGGACATACTAGCTCTCAAAAATGCAACTATTGCTGGGCGTGGTGATGCACATTTGTAATCCCAGTACTTGGGAGGCTGAGACCGGAGGATCCGGGTTCGCAGCCAGCCTCAGCTACTTAGTGAGGCCCTCTGCAACTTAGTGAGACCCTGTTTCAAAATAAAGAATAAAAAATAGAGCTGGAGGTGTAGCTCGGAGGTAGAATGCCCCTGGGTTCAATCCCCAGTATCGAAAAAAAAGTGCAACTATTTAACTGGGCATGGTGGTGCCTGCCTATATGGGAGGCTGCGACAGGAGGATCACAAGTTCAGGGACAGCCTTAGCCAGCAGTAAGACTCTCAGCAACCTAGTGAGACCATATTTCACAACAAAAAAAAAAAATAAAACAGGGCTTGAGGTATATAGCTTGGAGGTAGAATGCCCCTGTGTTCAATCTCCAGTACCACAAAAAGAAAAAAAAACCTAATTGATATGTGGCCCTGTCCTGTTGCAGGCAAAATAAATGGTACCTAAATCATAAAGAGCCAAAATTAAGCCATATGCTAGACCAATTGAAATGGTTAATGTTCTCAAATTACTTAGAGTATAATTCTAAAAAAGCCACATTATTTTATTATAGCTAATAGACCCAGAAATCTTCTAGGCTTTCAAATTTCAAGGCATCCTAAGGACCTAGTAATTTCTTGTAATCATATTTCCCGAAACAAGGTAAAACACAGCGGCACCATTTCCAATGAGCGATAGGACCACCCTAAATTCACACAATCCAGTGAAAGAAGAGAGCTGCAGTTTTCATGTTCAACACCCAGTCTTGTGATTCTACACTTCTGTACAACTTCTGAAAAAACATTCAAAATGTTTTCCTTCAAGGAACAGAAGAATGACAGTGTGGTGGTTTTGATTTGGAATGCCCCTGGGACCTGTGGAAACAGTGCAGCCATGTTGGAGGCGGGGCTTGGCCACTGGGGTGGGGTCCCTGGGGGCGTGGCCTTGGGGTCATATAGAGTCCCTCCTCCTCTTGCTCAGTTGCTTCTGGCCTCCAAGCTGTGAGAGGTGAACACTCACCCTCTCCCTCTCTGTCTCCCTCTGCCATGCCCTGAGCTCTGCCAATGCGACTGGCCTAACATGGACTGAACCCCTGA
Organism: Glis glis; assembly: GCA_004027185.1. Lineage (NCBI taxonomy): Eukaryota > Metazoa > Chordata > Mammalia > Rodentia > Gliridae > Glis > Glis glis. The sequence continues at coordinate 1,345 of PVJS01064393.1, read as the reverse complement.
AATCTCCAGACAAACCTTATGAACAAAATAAATCTTCCTTCCTCTAAGTTGTGTAGTCAGTTGTTTTAGATTACAGCACTGAGAATGAAGACCGAAACAGATCCTATGTTAATGTTTAATCTTCTCACCTATGAAATTTGATTGAGCAAAGAAAAATACCATGTTCTTCCAGAAACCTTGCTTATATTTTAGTCATCTTAAGGTAAAAATCCATAGTTGTGCTGGGCATGGTGGTGCATGCTTGTAATCCCAGTACTTGGGATGCTGAGACAGGAGGATCGCAGGTTCATGGCCAGCCTCAGCTATTGCAAGGCTGGCCCTCTGCAACTTAGTGAGACCCTGTTTTAAAATAAAGAATAAAAATAGGGCTGAGGGTGTAGCTCAGAGGTAGAATGTCCCTGGGTTCAATCCCCAGTACTGCAAAAAATAAAATCCGTAGTTGCAATTACCTGTGGAGGAAATGCAGAATTGGAATTTTTAACTAAGTACGAACTACATCTGCCATTTTGGAAAAATGAACAATTTTGTTTTTATTTCCATTTCCCTTACTTGTTTTCTAGGTAAAAATGTTCATCTACTTTGCAAAATAAGACTTAGGACTGCCCTTGAACCTATCTTGTATAATTGTGATATAATAGAGAAACATAAACACGAAGGTGTCTACCAAATATAAATGTTCTCCAACCACTACAGAATTAAAATCACCAATTCCAGCAAGTTCTGCTTCTAAACTCCATTGATTTTCAGAGGTTGCTGTTTTTTTCCCTAATGCCTCTCTGCGGTGATGACCAGCTGTTCTTGTTATTTGAATGTTTGATAGGAAAATACCTGGAAATAAATGGCCTCCGCAGGGAAATATGTTGCATATTTGCCAAGAAAAAAAATCCCCCCAAAAGAAGAGGAGTGTAATGACTACAAGTGCACAACTTTTTGCTGTTGCATTTTTTGGTTAAATAGTGTCTTACTGATCTCGCAGGAAGTCTAATGTTTATCAAAGTCTAACTCTTTAAGAAGAATGCTATCATCGGGATGTCCACTCTTCTTATTTTAGTCCAATATGAATGACTTCTGTTTTATTTTTCAATCTTCAGATTTAAAATATATATGGCTAATGAATGAAATCTGAGATACCTCATGCATACTTTCAAAAAATACATTCTGGAAAGCTGTCAAATGTTCTGCTTTGAACTTCGGTTAAGCCCCTTGCTTCCTGATACTGCAATGATGACCCACACTCTCTACATTCCTTCTTGGAGTCAACAATTCCTAAAGCAAAACCTAAAGGACAGATCAGGTCAGATTGCAAAGAAAAATAACTCCGTTATACATGAACCTACAATTTCAT
>PVJS01064392.1:0-10239 GCA_004027185.1 Glis glis | reverse complement strand
AGACCGGAGGATCCGGGTTCGCAGCCAGCCTCAGCTTGCGCATGCGCGCGCGAGCGTTCTCTCTCTCTCTCTCTCTCTCCCTCCCTGTCTCTCTCTCTCTCTCTACTTAGTGAGGCCCTCTGCAACTTCGTGAGACCCGGTTTCAAAATAAAGTATAAAAAAAAAAAAAAGGGCCGGGGGCGTAGCACGGAGGTAGAACGCCCCTGCGTTCAATCCCCAGTACCGCAAAAAAAAAAAAAAATGAACAAAGACAAAAACAAAAAACCATGAAAATGAATTTGTCATGTTACCATTTATTCAGTGGCCCAAAAGGACAAAAGTCAATAAAAGGAAGATATAAATTACTCTCGAACTCACTGCTGCCCCCTTACTGAATGAGTATGTGCTCTTTTTTTGTTATTTATTTTGGTGCTGGGGATTGGGCCCAAGAGCATTCTACCTATGAGCTATACCTCAGTCCTATGTTATTCCTTCTTTTAAAACAGGGTCTCACTAAGTTGCAGAGGGCCTAAATAGCTGAGGCTGGGGGCAAACCTGGATCCTCCTGTCTCAATTTCCCAAGTACTGGGATTACAGGCATGTGCCACCACATCCGGCTATGTGCTACTTTTTAAACAGCAGTTTGTATCATAACTATGCATATTTTTCCTTACCTACCCTCTACCAATTCTGGAAAGAAACTCTTTTTTCCCCAGAGTTTTCTGTTATACTTGAACATATATAGAGTAACAATAGGTAAGAAGTGATTCAAGTGGCATTTAATCCCCATTCACTGCTTTTACTTAGCACTCAAATACCCTGGAGACTGCCGCTACAGAGCACAGCGCTGCTGAGGCTGGTATCTACCTCAGACAGACAGACTGACAGAGTTCACTACAGTTAAAAGCAAAAAAAAAAAAAAAAAATATCAAAGAATCAACAGCTGGAATAAAAGATACAATTATTTAGGGGAAATAGGTACCTACCCACATGATATTGAGAGTTCATGGAGATCTATCTTATTTAAGTACTTTATCGCAGAAATCCTTTTTTTTGGGGGGGGGTTGGTAATGTAGATTGAGCCCAAAAGCATTCTACCTCTGAGCTACACCCCCCTGCCCAATTTTATTTTTTATTTTTGAAACAGAGTCTTGCTAAGTTGCAGAGGACCTCACTAAATTACTGAGGCTGGTCTCAAACCTGTAATCCCGTCTCAGCCTCTCAAGTAGTAGGATTACAAGCATCTGCCACCATGCCTGGCTTTTTTTTTTTTTAACAAGGTCTTGCCAAGTTGCTGAGGCTGGCTTGAACCTACCAATCCTCCTGTCTCAGCCTCCCAAGTACTGGGATTATAGGTGTGCGCCACCACGCCCGGCTCTCTTTTTGAGATTCTGAACCACAAGGAATCCTCAACTACATCATTCTAGGAATGGGCAACAGGAACAGAAATACTGGCAAATAGCTGAAGGGCTCTACTATGGAAGAAGGGAGGAGCAGTACAGATAAAGAGCTATCTAAGTGGGGCATATTTTTCAAGGCAGAATTAGTTTTAAAAGAAGGAATTTTCTGAAAATTAAGCTTCATAGAAATAAAAGATTGCCCTGAATTAGTGTGTTCCTCTTCTTCAAACTATCCAAGCAACTTTAAGAAATGCTGAAGGGCCCCTTGGGAGAGCTGACAAGATGACCACTCTGGTTGTTTCTAACAAGATCATAGAGACTGCTTAGAAATTCAAACACTTTAGTTAGCCAGGATGGAAATGTTTTCTCCAAACACCTCTGGTCTTAATCATGACACTCATTTGCATGGCAAACAAATGTTTGTAACTTCAGTAAACATTAGACTGAATAATGCCCAAAACCCTGTATGCCAATTGGGATTAGTGCTAAGGGCACAGTCTCTCGGCTCCCCGGCTTACCTGCCCTTGCTGTCCTGCATGTTGGGGTTGGCTCCGGCCTGGAGGAGGGCCTCTGCAATCTGTGCCATCTCAGACATTACATCCGCTGAGTGTTTCTTCGAGCTGTACCATGCCACAAGGTGCAATGGCGTCTCTTGGGCACCCAGCGTGGCAGCATTGACAAGAGCCCCATTCTTAATGAGGAAAGTGGAGGAAAAGAGATCTCCTTGAAAAGAAATAATAGAAGACACAGTGTCATATGACAACACTCAGGGTGAACTATTCTGGCCCATGCTTCCTCAAAAGGTAACAGTCTATAACTGCAAAGAAGAGGGACAGTTGGGTGTGTCTGAAGGAATCTCTTGGGATACCTGTAAACAGATACTCATCGTTGAGACTATGGAGTTACATACTCTTAATTCAAAAGGCTTCTTGGTCAAATTTTTTATTAACTGTGATCATCTGTCCTGCCCCTTAACTGCTTTAAGAACGCTAGGCTCCTAGGCTTCAAAGGCCTCTTCTGGTCATCTCTCATAAAGGGATTCCAGGATTCCTCCCCAGTGCATCTTCTGTCTCTCCCACTGCCTGACCATGGTCTATACCTGTGCAGCACTTGCTGCACTTGCAACACAGATTCCTGTTCAGAGTAAGCCCATGTCTGCTTTGTTACTATAAAGATTCTTTTCCCTTTAGTTATACAATCTCATTACATGCAAATATGACAGTCATAACAAGAAATTTACATTTGAATATCTGAACAAAGTCTGTATACATGACCGTACACAAAAATTTCACATGGCAAATTAGCAAATTGTAAAAACGAAAGTTCTTCCTAAGTCCTCTCCATTGCCTTAACACTTGGGAGTATTATAGGTAGACGAGTCTACTTAGGACTATATACAAATTCCAAATTAAGATTGAATAACTTACATAAGATCCATTAATTTTTAATAGTTGAATTTACTGCCTTTATTCATTCTTTGTATGGGGGGAACTACCCTGACATGTTGCAAAAGGCCAAGAATTAAGTTTATCTAAAGATATTAAAAGTATACAATCATGAGACTACAGTTGACATTTTTTTGTGTGTGTGGTACTGGGGATGGAACCCAGGGGCATTCTACCTCCAAGCTACACTTCCAGTCCTATATTTTATTCTTTATTTTGAAACAGGGTCTCACTAAGTTGCGGAGGGCCTCACTAAGTAGCTGAGGCTGGCCGCGAACCTGGATCCTCCAGTCTCAGCCTCCCAAGTACTGGGATTATAAGTGTGCACCACCATGCCCAGCTCTACAGTTGACATTTCTAACTCCTTCTTCCTTATCTATTCCACATCCTCCTTTTCTTCACTTCAACTAGACTCAACCTTCATTCCTTGGGAATCTGAATGCGCAGTGTTTTTGCCTTTATTGGGCTGCTATAATAGTTTTCCATTAACTTTTACTTAGTGGGAAAAAAAATCTTATGGGGCATGGTGGCACACACCTTTAGTAATCCCAGTACTTGGGAGGCTGATACAGGAGGATCGCAGATTCAAGACCAGCCTCAGCAACTCAGTGCAACTCTTGGAAAACTAGCAAGACCCAGTTTCAAAATAAACAATAAAATAGGGCTGGGGGTAGCTTGGAGATAGAATGCCCATGGGTTTAATCCCCAGTACCCTCCCCACACACAAATCTTCCTTGTTGTGTAGAGCACAGCAATTTTCCACTGCTAACTGGGATTGAGTTACCTCAGTAACCCCCTTGTTTGTTGGTTCAGCGACACAGAAACCTTAAATTGCCAACTGGCGGTCTTAACTTCTGGCAGAATGGAACAATTGAAGCATTCTTGGCAGAAGCAGTCCTTTCTTGGGAATTATATCAGAAACTTCTTGTGTGCCATGTCAACTCTCAGCCATCACCTCTTATTTCAGACACAGCTGCAATAAGCACTTCTGCACTGACTTCAACCAGCGTCATGGGGATAGTCTGAAAGCATCACCTCAGCCCTGCTCACCTCTTCCTGTGACCTGCCATTGGGTTCCTCTGACTCCATGAAGGGAATGTCATGAAAAACCAGCTCAATGCTCATACATACACAACTGGAAAGCACAGGAGAGTTTAATGCATATGGGTGGACTCGTATGGGTGTTAAATGCCTTAGTCAATCCTACTAGTGGTCAAGTCAATAAGCAACCCTAGTATTTGTCTCCCTTCTTCCCTATTTGATATCCTTCTATCCCTCAATTCTCCCAATGAGATAAAATTCTCAAGTAAACTACTACTTAAAATAAAAAATAAAATAAAATAGGGCTGGAGTGTAGTTTGGAGGTAGAATGCCCCTGGGTTCAATCCCCAGTACCACACATATACAAAAAAAAAGCCACCAGGTTGACCCTGCCGGTCAGCCGGCAGTCACTGTGGTAGATGTACTACTAATACTGTCTCTCATCCTTCCAGTAACTCAGTAAAGCATATATAATTCCCTCTTTACAGATGAGGAAAAGAAGACTCAGTGTGGTCAAGTGACTGTCTACAGAATAAATGAACGAGCCAGGATTGAAACCTTGGTACATCCAAGTTCCAAAGCCAGTACTCTGTCCACTGTACCATGCTACTCTCTAAAATTAGCAATAACCAAGTTTATTATATCCAAACTATAATCGACATGCATGCTTGCAGGAAATTCAAAAATTCAGAGTAGAAGATTAAATCATCAAATAAGCACTAAAAATGTATCACCAATTCTTGGCAATTCTTGTAACTAAGCAATCATCAAAACATTTAATAACTCATCAAAGATATTTTATCATCAAACATAAGAATTCAACTCCCTGAGAGGAAAGGAACATAATTCTCAGATTGCTTTTTCAGTAACAAGTATATCTGTTTCCAAAACAAACATCTCAGCCGCTAAACAGTGTGGGAAAGAACAATTCCCTATGTGGTGGAAACTCCCCACAAAACACACGCAGTGCTAGGCACCAATGGCTCTGCATGGGCAGAATGGTGCTTGGCAAAAAGCTTCTGCTCTTGACACTGACATGCTCTAAGGATTTCCTACCCAATAATGAGCAAAATTTTCCTGTCTACCAGCCAACAAACTCAACACTCTATCACATCGCTTAGAAGAACATTTACATTAAAAATCTTTGTCCAAAATGGGCAAAGCCATAGCTCCAACAGGACTAACATTCCACCAACAAGGAGCAACTTGTGAATGGCAAAAGTGTAGCAGAAAGCAGGCATGGTGGCATATACCTCCCACACCTGTAATCCCAGTACCTGGGAGGCTGAGACAGGAGGATCGCAGGTTCGCAGCCAGCCTCAGGAACTTAGAGAGGCCCTCTGCAACTTAGTGAGACCCTGTTTCAAAATAAAAAATAAAATAAGGCTGGGGTGTAGCTCAGAGGTAGAATATCCCTGGGCTCAATCCCCAGTAACCTCCCTCAAAAAAACAACAAAAACCCAGCTACAATTCAAATAACTTTCCTAGAACAAAACAAAACTTCACTACTTTGCCATGACAGAAGTCTAGTCTGAAAGAGAAAACCACATTTTAAATTTTCATGGTTTTGACACTTTCCTTTTTTTTTTTTTCTGTAGTACTGGAGATTGAACCCAGGGGCCTTCTACCTCTGAGCTACACCCCCAGCCCTATTTTTGACTTTTTATTTTGAAACAGGTCTCACTAAGTCGCAGAGGGCCTCACTAAGTAGCTGAGGCTGGCTTTGAACCTGCGATCCTCCTGTCTCAGCCTCCCAAGTACTGGGATTACAAGCGTGCGCCACTACACCTGGCTGTTTTCATAATTCTCACATATCCACCCTAGGATACAAAAGTGAAGTCTTCCTAGCACAATTCCTAGAGAAAGTGATAGTACTGAACAAGTAAATGTATCAATTGCTTACAAGTAAAAGGCACTTCTTTGATTTTGCGGTACTGGGGACTGAACCCAGGAGCATTCAACCTCTGAGCTATACCCCCAGCCCTATTTTGTATTCTTTATTTTGAAACAGGATCTCACAAGTTGCGGAGGGCCTCACTAAGTAACTGAGGCTGGCCGCAAACCTACGATCCTCCTATCTCCACCTCCCAAGTACTGGGATTACAAGTGTGCACCACCACACCTGGCTCTAAAAGGTACTTCTTTTTTTATCTTTTTTTTTTGTGTGTGGTACTGGGGATTGAACCCAGGGGCATTCTACCTCCGAGCTGCACCCCCAGCCCTATTTTTTATTCTTTATTTTGAAACAGGGTCTCACTAAGTAGCTGAGGCTGGCCACGAACCTGTGATCCTCCTGTCTCAGCCTCCCAAGTACTGGAATTACAAGTGTGCACCACCACACCCAGCTTTAAAAGGTACTTCTTAAATGCCATCTTTCTAGCCTTCCTTCTTCGATCTCCATCGGCACAATGAACTGCCAAACTAAAAAGTACAGGAAACAGCTCTTCAGTCCCTCCTCTGAACCAACAATCACAAATTCTGTCATGTATCCTGTGAGTATAGACTCAAGATCTGGGGATTTCTACAACTGAGTCAGGGAGTCTTCAAAATCTATATGGATAGAAAGAAAACTGCCTGCAGAGAAAAATATAAAATACATTTCTTAAGCTGGGCGTGGTGGCGCACGGTTGTAATCCCAGTACTTGCGAGGCTGAGACAGGAGGATCGAAGGTTCGCGGCCAGCCTCAGCTACTTAGTGAGGCCCTCCGCAACTTAGTGAGACCCTGTTTCAAAATAAAGAATAAAAAATAGGACTGGGGGTATAGCCTGGAGGTAGAATGCCCCTGGGTTCCATCCCCAGTACCACAAAAGAAAAAAAAAAACATTTCTTCCTACCTCTTTGGATTCCTTTATGCAACAAGCTCCAGCCATTCTTGTCTACCATGTCCACATCAGCTTTATGACTAACCAGTGTGGTGGCAATACTCTCTAGTCGTCGTGAAAGAGCAAGATCTAATGCAAGATCTCCGTTATGATCCACTTCATTCAGCTTCCCAGGGAGCTGCACAGACAAAGAATTTGTAAATCAATGCTCAGACAGTAGAAAATACAACCTATTTTCATTTCTCCCACCTTGACCGTACCTATCAACTAAATTCACAAACTTCTATCCGGCCTCAGGGCACATGCTTACAGGGAGCATAGAAATAACAGGATTATGAAAGACAAGCAACATGAAGACAATTAAGGCCCATGGGGAAATACAGACCATGTAAGGAACACAGGGGAAATGTGAACAGTGTTATAGGGCACAAGTACTAAAGCAGAGGTTCAGAGAACTGTATAGAAAACAGCAAACATAGCTGGGCGTGGTGGCGCATGCTTGTAATCCCAGCACTTGGGAGGCTGAGACCATAGGATCCGGGTTCACGGACAGCCTCAGCAACTTGTGAGGCCCTCCACAACTTAGTGAGACCCTGTTTCAAAATAAAGAATAAAATAGGACTGGTGGCATAGCTCGGAGGTACCAAAAAAAAAAAAGCAAAAAAAAAAAACCACCAGCAAACATTTCCATGAAAGGCCTTGGCTTAACTAATTCCTTCTAGCAGTTTTCTCCCCACACACTGAACACCCAGGACAAAACATACTTCATTCCCATCTGTCAACAGCAACTGTATTTCTTTAAGACAGTATGTTGGGCAAAATAACAGCCATCAAAGATGTCCACCACATCTTAATCCCCAGAACCTGTGATTGTCACCTTTTATGGCAAAAAGTCTGCCAATATGATTAAGGTTAAGGACCTTAGGATCAGGAGAGTATCATGGACTATCCAGAAGAGGCCAATCTATGTAATCACATGAGTGAATGAGTGTGTGTGTGTGTGTGTGAGTGGGTGTGTGTGTCTGTGTTATTGGAGGTTGAAGCCAGGAGCGTTCTACCTCTGAACTACACCCCTTGCCCTTTTTCATTTTTTTCCTTTTCTCTTTTTTTGTAGTGCTGGGGATTGAACCTGGGGCCTTGTACATGCTAGGCCTTTTTATTTTTTTGGAAACAGGGTCTTGCTAGGTTGCTGAGAGTCTCACTATGTTGCTGAGGTTGTTCATGAATCTGTGATCCTCCTGCCTCAGCCTCCGGTCTCCGCCTCCCAAAGTACTGGGATTACAAGCATGCACCACCACGCCCGGCTCCCACATGAGTTCTTAAAAGTACAAGAGTAGCTGGGCGTGGTGACACACACCTATAATCCCAGTACTTGGGAGGCTGAGACAGGAGGATTGCAGGTTCGAGGACAGCCTCAGCTAGTAGTGAGACTTTCATCAACTTAATGAGAACCTGCTTCAAAATAAAAACAAAAAATAGGACTGGGGATGTAGCTCAGAGGTAGAATGCCCCTGGGTTCAATCCCCAGTACCACTAAAGAAAAAAAAAAAGTAAAAGTAAAAGAAGAGCCAAAGCTGGGTGTGGTGGCACATGCCTATAATTCCAGAACTTGGGAGGCTGAGACAGGAGATGGTAAATTCAAGGCCAGCCTCAGCAACTTAGCAAGACCTTGATTCAAAATAAGAATAAATAAATAAAAAGGGCTCAGGCGGTATAGTTCAGAGGTAGAATGCCCTTGGGTTCAATGCTGGGTACCCAAAAAAAAAAAAAAAAAAGTGAAAGAGGGAAACAGAAGAGTAAGTCAGAGATATGACATTAGAAGATCTTGACTTGCCACTGCTAGCTTAGAAAATGGAGGTGGCCAGAAGTGAAGGAATGTGGCAGTATCTGGAAGCCGGGAAGACCTTCAGCTGACAGCCAACAAGAAAACATGAACCCTGGTCCCATAACCACAAGAAACTGAATTCTGCCCACAACCCAAATGAGCAAGAAATGGATTTTTCCCTTCAGCCTCCATAAACAGCCTGCTAACACCTTGATTTTAGTGTGGTGAAGCCTGTATTACCCATCTTTAATACCATAAGATCATAAATTTGTGTTGTTTTAAACTACTAAGTTTGTAGTAATTTGTTAGAGCAGCAAAAGAAAACACAGATTTTTAGCACCTGTAACAACTATCTAAAATGTGGCAATGGCTTTGGAACTAGGCAACGGACTAGGACTGGAAGAATTCTGAGGAGCATGACAGAATGGCCCAGATCTCCTTGAACAAGCTATTAGAAGAAATATAGTTTTTTTCCCCCCCGGCGATACCGGGGATTGAACCCAGGGGCATTCTACCTCCGGGCTACACCCCCAGCCCTATTTTTTATTCTTTATTTTAAAACAGGGTCTAAGTTGCGGAGGGTCTCACTAAGTCACTGAGGCTGGCTGGGAACCCGGATCCTCTGGTCTCAGCCTCCCAAGTACTGGGATTACAAGTGTACGCCACTATGCCCAGCTTATTAGAAGAAATATATACATTAAAGATTGTGCAAGGGAGCCGGGCGTGGTGGCGCACGCTTGTAATCCCAGTACTTTGGGAGGCGGGGACCGGAGGATCCGGGTTCGCGGCCAGCCTCAGCTCGCTCGCTCTCTCTCTCTCTCTTCCTCTCTCTCTTTCTTTCTCTCTCTCCCCTTAGTGAGGCCTCCGCAACTTCGTGAGACCCGGTTTCAAAATAAAGTATAAAAAATAGGGCCGCGGGCATAGCGCGGAGGTAGAACGCCCCTGCGTTCAATCCCCGGTACCGCAAAAAAAAAAAGATTGAGCGAGGGACAGCTCAGAAGGAAGTGAGAAGCACTGTAGAAAAAAACAAGAGCATTACAGTTTTGGGAAAAGATAGGAAAAATGGAAAAGCAGCCATAGTACCTGTGAATCCATTTCAATCAGATAGAGGAAGACCACATCTTCTCTCTCCACTTTGATAGCTTTATGTAACGGGTAGTCTGTCTTGGATTTAATCATTTTGTATAACAACTGAGCACTCATAGTACTGAAGTCCTCCTTTCGTAAATCATCCTAAAGATTAAAAACACAATGAAAAGCAAAAGAAAATTAACAATAACAACAATTATCAATTATTACACCTTTAGCATGTGTTGGGCCTTACTTTAAGGGTTTAACATTTCCCAAATAATACAATCCCCACAAAAACCCTATGAGAAGCCGGGTGTGATGGCATACACTTATAATCCCAGTACTTGGGAGGCTGAGACAGGAGGATTGCAGGTTCAAGTACAGCCTCAGCAAATAGTGAGACTCTCATAAACCTAGCAAGACCCTTTTCCAAAATAATAAAATAGGGCTGCAGGTGTGTAGCTCAGAGGTAGAATGCCCGAGTTCAATCCCCAGTACCGCAAAAATAAATAAATGAATAAATAAATAAATAAATTGACAACATAACACAGAATGTAAAAACTGTTCTTTTTTTTTTTTTTTGCGGTACCGGGGATTGAACGCAGGGGCATTCTACCTCCACGCTACGCCCCCGGCCCTATTTTTTATACTTTAT
>PVJS01064391.1:0-10240 GCA_004027185.1 Glis glis | reverse complement strand
GCTTAACATAATGTTCTCCAGATCCTTCCACTTTTTTGCAAATGATGTTATTTTGTTCTTCTTTATGGCTGAGTAGAATTCCATTGTGTGTATTTCCCACAATTTTGTAATCCACTCATCTGTTGATGGACACCTAGGTTGATTCCATGATTTGGCCACTGTGAATTGTGCTGCTATGAACATGGGTATGCATATATTAGATACAAATGGCCAATAGATACATGAAAAAATGTTCAACATCATTAGCAATCAGGGAGACGCAAATCAAAACTACTCTAAGATTTCATCTGACCCCAATAAGAATGGCAATCATTAAGAAGTCAAACAACAACAAATGTTGGCAAGGATGTGGGGAAACTGGGACTCTTCTACACTGTTGGTGGGATTGCAATCTAGTTCAACCACTCTGGAGGTCAGTGTGGAGATTCCTCAGAAAACTGGGAATGGACCCACCATATTACCCGGCTATACCACTACTGGGTATCAAACCAAAGGGATTGAAACCAGACCCTGTTTCAAAATAAAGAATAAGCCGGGCGTGGTGGTGCACGCTTGTAATCCCAGTACTTGGGAGGTGGAGACCAAAGGATCTGGGTTCGCGGCCAGCCTCAGCTACTTAGTGAGGCCCTCCGCAACTTCGTGAGACCCGGTTTCAAAATAAAGGATAAAAAATAGGGCTGGGGGTGTAGCTCAGAGGTAGAATGCCCCTGGGTTCAATCCCCGGTACCACAAAAAAAAAAAAAAGAAAGAAAGAAAGAATAAATAAAGTAGGGCTGGAGGTGTAGCTCAGAGGTAGAATGCCCCAGGGTTCAATCCCCAATGCCAAAAAGAAAGGGGGGCTGGGGGTGTAACTTGGAGGTAGAATGCCTCTGGGTTTAATCCCCAGTACAAGGGAAATAAAGAAAAAAAAAACAACCATGGGACAGTGACCGCTTCCAAGGTCCCTGCTCCTCACCCCAGGGACTGGAACACAACATGTGCACTTCACGAACGCTGGAGAATTCAAACAGGTTGCTACCCGCCCTTTGTAGCTGTTCTAGAAGGCTCAAGTAAGAACAAGCATATGTCGTTTTGCAGTCTAGCTGGGTTGTTTTCAAATCCTAGAAAAAAGGTCAAGCTGATGAAAAATAAAATGGCATTTTCAAGACTAGACTTCATTAATATTCATTAGCAGGGTGGCTCTATCACCTGGAGCTGTAATAATGCTAAAGAGCAAGTAATCCCAAGTCAACAGCTTAAAGCCACAAACATCCACACGCGTCCGACCAGGAGGCCAAGTTCGAGGCTGGCCCCAGCCGGCCGCTCGGTCTAGGACTGTGGATGCTCTCTGGGTGACTCGACTCCGCTCTCTGCGTCTGTCATCCCCCAGTGTGGACCCTGTCTGCAGAGCATGGAGGTGGCAGAAGGGTAGGACACAAGCCGACAGGAACAAGCGGTTGCAAGCACCTGCCGCGCGCACTTTCTCTTATCCCTTCGGGAGGAGGGGGTCAGGGTCAGAAATGAATGTCTGCAAGTCCGTGGCCCCAGGCGTGACCCGGGGAGGCATAAAGGACTGGTCCCATGGAGAGGTCACCGCGCCACGCAGGCTTTGACAAACCTCCACTTCTCTGTCTTGCAGGAGACCAGAGAGTACGAGGTTTCTATCTGAAGAGACCTGTGCTTGGGAAGGGAACCATCCGCTGCCTCCTCAAGACATCCATCCAGAGCCCGCGTGCCCTGGATGGAAGCCCCAGCGCGTCCACCATCTTTTCTTTCATCCTCCTCCCCGAGGATTTCCTGTTTCCTTCGCTCTATTTATTATATTTAAATTGAGATAGGTTTGGTTCAACGTCTTGCGGATGCCAGCCACATTCGTGGGCGGGCCTGGGATTGGAAGGCAGGTGGAAGGCTGCCCACTCCCCACCCCCCCCCATGGCGGCCATCGACCTCAGAAAGCAGAGAAACGAGGGACAAGGGCGACAGACCAAGCTCCCCAGGGGCAACACCATGCTAAGGCTGCTACATTGCATGCACCCCGGCATCCGAACCCCGGGTGTGTTAGTACAGACCTGAGCCCCACGGCCACGCTGCAAAGGGACTTCCTACTGGGTTAACTTGTTTTGGAATTTAGCCTGGGCACCTAAGCCTTTTTTTGTTTGTTTGTTTTGCTCTAAAACAAGTGCTGTCTCCTCTTTTCCAATTTTACCAGCTTCTAAAAGGTGTCCCCCATCCCCTCCCTCCCAGCGGCCTTCTGAAGGAAGCAGAGCCGTCACATGAACGTTCTTGGACCTCCCCGGCCTTGCTGGATGATGGCAAAATAAGAACCTGGGTTTTTTTTCTTTCTAACAAGTTGATAAATGACAAAGGACCATTTTCAGAGAAGAGGAGAGATCTGAGAGTTCCAATGAAGAATGGGTTTGGGGGAAATGCGGGGTGAGGGAATTGAATTAATAAAATGTTCTTTTCTTGGATGCTCCTTCAAAAATAAAAAAAAAAGGCAGGTAACTTAGGCGACAAGTGCCAGAATCGATCCCTGCGTTTGGCAGGGCCCCCTCGAGCTGGAATAATAGATCCACAGGAGCAGGAGGCGCAGGCAGTCCGGGTTAGAAGGAGGAGGTGACCTGCTCTAAATCGGGCAGGGGGGAGCTGTTTTTCTACCAGGGGGTTCTAGAACGTGTTCTTCTTTGAAATGGGGGAGACTGGAGTGTGTCACTTTTCCAAAAGACAGCCCTTCCTGAATGTCCCTGCTATCGAGTATTTCAGGATGAGGGAAGGTTCTAGCAGAGACTGCTTTTCTGTTCTCTGACGGGAGGTGGCATGAAGGCTGATTTGGGGGTGTAAAGAACCGGAGGGGGGGGTGTTAAAACCACATGATCCAAACAATGGCTTCTGCATCATCCAATCTAAATATCAACAGAGACAGAAGGAGGAATTTCAGGTGGAAAAAGGAATTCTCGCACTCCACCTAATCCCGCTTTATATTTTGCCAGGGTCCTTCTGCACCAGCCCAGTGGACTTGGTGAGTGTATGATTATGTAGAACATTCTTTTCTAAGTATGGTTATAGCCAGGCGTGGTGGTGTGCACTTGGAATCCTAGTACTTGGGAGGCTGAGATAGGAGATCGCAGGTTCGAGGACAGCCTCAGCAATTCACTGAGGCTCTCAGCAACCTAGTGAGACCCTGTTTCCAAATAAGAAGTAAAATCGGTCTGAGGGGTGTAGCTCGAAGGCAGAATGCCTCTGCATTCAATTCCCAGTACCACAAAAAAAATAAACAAATACGGTTATAAAGACTAGACCGAGGGTGGGGTGAGCAGAAGGATAATACCTGTGAGGGAGCCAGCTCTTGGCTGAGATAGGTTGGCACACGGGCTTGGCGGCTTCTGAAACCATCTTTGACACCTGCCCCATCTCTCCAGAATTGTTTTAAGTCGGCTGGTTTTCAAATAAGAAAAAAGCTCTTCGGGCTGCCCCATGCTAGGGAGGATGGCGGGGGTCCGTGTTTTGATCTTTGCTTTGGAAAGGTCCTGGGCTAGCCCAGGAGCTAGCTTTCGGCCCACACCTTCCCCCAACCCTGCCGAGCGGAGGCCTCCATCCTGGCGCGAGTCAGACACTGGAGCATTTTCCTCTGACCAGAAAAAGAACCCTGCATCTCTACTCCTGAATCCGTGGTACATAGTAAGACAATTAAGGACTGCTCTCCAGGCACCCCAAATCTGCCCTGTTTTACATAAGACCAAGAGAAGATGCACTCCCGGCCATCCGTGAACGATGTCGCCTTTGGAGAAAGAGACCAAACAATGGGACCCTTTTGAAAAGCAGAATCCAACGCTTGCTTTTATTTCTATTTGACTTTATATTTCTATTTTCAACTGGTTCCACCCTGCCCCTGGATGGTTTGCAATAAAGAATTCCATCGGTGATATTTGATTTTAGAACATGCCGTGCAAGCTAAACATTTGTCTTTTGTAAAAACGGACAATATATAAAATCTTTATTCTAATGCTGCTCCCTAAATTTGGCCACATCATGGTACAGGTATCCTCATTGGCTAATAAAGGAATAGAAAAGATGTTGATTTTTTTTTTCTTTTTTTGGAGAGCAGTGTCTTAGCCCTGTCTTAGTCCAGTACCTGTTACCGTGTTTTCAAAGTTCATTTTAGCCTAGAGGCAGGTCCTGTGAGCCCAACAATGTACAGTGTGATAAAAAAGACAGGTTGTGTCTATTTTCTTTTCTTTTTGAAATCTCTGAATGTGTATTTGTAATATGTACTCTGTAAAAGTAAAAAAATAATAATAATAGTGCCAAAAATGAACGAGGCATCTCATGACCGTTCATCTATGTCTGTTTTTATAAGATCAAAATGAAGACCCATTGGGATTAAATATTTTTGAACAGGATACTCTCTTGGGAGACTTGAGAATGGACTGAGCCTTTCTTTAAGCCACTGATTTTTTTTTTTTAAAACAGCGGGGCAATTCGTTTACAGAGATTGTGAGCTTCCAAGAACACGCGTGGTGGCGTGTGGGACATGCTAATCACACAGGTGTATCTGTCAGCTACCACCCTGTGCTTGAAAACACACACGCCCAACCCTCCACCGCTTAGAGCTCGGCCTTTTTCTCTTTTTCTTCTATTTTATTTGGGGTAGAATTACTTAGCCAACATAAGTATTCTGATCGCTATCTGACAGCCATTTTTACTTAGTTTCCATAATGTGCTTTAACTATGATCTTTTGGAGCCAGCTCCTGAGAAAGCTTACAGAACCTCGGGTTTATTGCTTTGAAAACTACCAAGCTCCCAGAAGAGAGAAAAGTGGCTACAAGACCCGGATGGCGATATTCAGGGAGGAATTTGGCAAAAAAATAAATAAATAAAAAGTGGCTGGCTTTAGGCTGAGACAGGAGCCTTGGTACAAATAGCCTTTCTGTAGGGTAAATCTGAAGGGCATGACCTTCCTGTGACCTTGAAGAGGCACCGTGGGTCCCTTGAGGTCTGGTGGTATGAGTCGCACGACACCCCCAAAGGTAGGCTTTCTCCTGGGAGATTTTCATTTTCATTTTTATCATCGAACGGAATACAAATCAAAACAAACTTTCTAAGCTAGAATAATGAAACGAAGTCATTTTCCACTTTGTATATATTGATGCTAATAAAACAAGTGAAAAAAAGAGCCCGGTCTGTGGGATTTTTGTTACTGACGCCCCAGGATGGCGCCACGTGGGACAGTTCCCGTTTCTGGGGGTGGGGTGGGGTGGGGTGGGGTGACACCTGCTGGTCCCTTGACGATGCCAGGACAGGACTTTCCCACTCTGGAACGGTCCTGGGAATACTGAAGGAATGTTTGGACCAAGACAGGTCTCAGGGAGTACCGTCATCAAATACACCACATCCCCCCCGTCTCGGGCTGCCGTAACTAAAGCCCACAGCCTGGGGCAGCCGCGATAACAGAGCTTTGTTTCTTAGATGTCTAGAAGCTTGCAAGTCCAAGGTCAGGGGACTGGCCCGTTCAAGTTCCTGATGAGGGATCTCCTCCCGGCTTACAGATGCTGGGGAAATGGAGAGAGGGATGCTCAATCTCCCTCTTCTTAAAGGGCCATTGTCTTGACAGATTAGGGCCCCACCCTTCTGGCTTTCTTGAACCTTAATAATCTGCCAAGGGCCCTGAGGAGTTAGGGTTTGAATTTATGAACATTGGAAAGACATACCTCAATCCTTAGCTCTACCAAAATCTATGTCACCCTTGGATGCAAAACACATCCCATCCACCCCCAAGAGCCCCCATAGTCTTAAGTCATTCCAACATTAACTCAAGTCTAAAGCCCAAAGTCTTATCTAAATATCACTGAGCTGGGCGCGGTGGTGCACGCCTGTAATCCCAGTACTTGGGAGGCTGAGACAGGAGGATCGCAGGTTTGAGGACAGCCTCGGCAGCTTAGTGAGACCCTCAGCAACTTAGCCAGATCCTGTTTCAAGCTAAAAAGGGCTGGGGATGTAACTTGGAGGTAGAATGCCCCTGAGTTCAACACCCAGTACCAAAAATAAAAAATTAAAATAAAGTCAGGCGTGGTGGCGCACGCTTGTCATCCCAGTACTTGGGAGGCTGAGACAGGAGGATCCAGGTTTGCAGCCAGCCTCAGCTACTTAGTGAGGCCCTCCGCAACTTAGTGAGACCCTATTTCAAAATAAAGAATAAAAAATAGGGCTGGGGATGTAGCTCGGAGGTAGAATGCTGCTGGGTTCAAACCCCAGGACCACAAAAAAAAAAATTAAAAAGGGGGTTGGAGGTGCAGCTCAGTGGTAGAACACCCTGAGTTCAGTCCCCAGTACCAGTAAATAAATAAATAAATAAATAAATAAATAAATAAATAAGCATCATAGAAATCAGGTATGGAAGCCGGGCGTGGTGGCGCATGCTTATAATCCCAGTACTTGGGAGGCTGAGACAGAAGGATACGGATTCATGGCCAGCCTCAGCTACTTAGTGAGACCCTGTTTCCAAGTAAAAAATAAAATAGGGCTGGGGGTGTAGCTCGGAGATAGAATGACCCTGGGTTCAACCCCCAGCACCAAAAAAAGAAAAGGAAAGGAAAGGAAAGGAAAGGAAAGGAAAGGAAAGGAAAGGAAAGGAAAGGAAAGGAAAGGAAAGGAAGAAAAAAGAAAAGAAAAGAAAAGTAATAAAAGAAAAGAAAAGAAAAGAAAAAAGAAATCAGGTATGACTAGAACTCAGGGGCTGATTCACTGTGAGGCACAATTTCCCTGTCTGTGAACCTGTGACACCCAGCAGGTCATGTGCTTCCGAAGGAGAGCGGTGAGCAGGGCGTGTATGGACGTTTCTACTCCACAAAGGAGAAGTCGGAGGGAAGAGAGGGTCTCAAGCAAGTCCAAAGCCTAACAAGGCAAATTCCATTTGATTTTTTTAGGGGGGGTCACTGGGGATGGAACCCAGTGTCGCTCTACCACTGAGCTACACCCCCAAGTCCTTTTTATTTTTTATTTTGAGACAGGGGCTTGCTAACTTGCCCAAGCTGGCCTCAAGCATGTGATCCTCCTGCCTCGGCCTCCCGAGATCCCTGAGATTAATCACAGGTGTGCACCACCACGCCAGGCCCATTAGATATTAAGGATGGAAAACAGTCCTCTTAAACCAGGTGTGGTGGCTCTCTCCTGGGATCCCAGTACTTGGGAGGCTGAGACAGGTGGATTGCAGGTTTGAGGCCAGCTTCAGCAACTTAGGGAGAATCTCAGCAACCCAGAGAGACCCTGTTTCAAAACAAACCAAAAAAATGGTTAAAGTTGGTGGTGGTGTAACTAGGAGGTAGAATGCCCCAGGGTTCAATCCCCAGTACCAAAAATAAAAACAAAAAACAAAAAGAAGCGTCCTCATTGGCTGAGCTGGGCCACAGGGGCCCGGGGTGGCAGCCTCGCATCTGCAAACCTACCCACACAGGCCTTCAGGGGCAGAGGCAGGGCACGGGGCAGGGCCATTGGAATGCTGGAGCCCCAGCCCAGCCTTGAAACAGAGGAGGAAACGGCTGGGCCTGCGCCTGTGCCGGGGGTAGCAGCTCGGCGGCTTCCTAATCCCTGTTGGGCTGTTCTTCCCCTTCCTTAAAGAACAGCACATGTTCGCAGCTGAATGGTTCTATGGTGTGGTCCAGTAAAATCCAAGAAGTCTTGACATCCATCCTTCATCCCGTCCTGCTTTTTCATACCGTCTAGTTCAATCTGGCCGTGTCTTTCTGGTATAACTCCATCTCTCCTCCTGCATTCTGCTAAGATCACTCACAGTCCTTGAACCACACCCACGGCCTCTTTTTTTATTTAATTTTATTTTTTTGGCAGGGGGAGGTACTGGGATTGAATCCAGGGCCATTCTACCTCCCAACTACACCCCCAACCCTTTATATTTTTTAGTTTGAAACAGGGTCTCACTAAGTTGCTGGGGGCCTCGCTACGTTGCTGAGGCTGGCCTCAAACCTGCCACCCTCCCATCTCAGCCTCTCAAGTACTGAGATTACAGGCATGCGCTACCTTGCCCAGCTCCTTTTTTTCTTCTTCTTGTGGGTGTGTATACTGGGGATTGAACCCAGGGGCATTCTACCTCTGAGCTACACCATCGGCCCCATTTTATTCTTTATTTTGAAATAGGGTCTCACTAAGTTGCCGAGGGCCTCACTAAGTAGCTGAGGCTGGCTGCGAACCTGTGATCCTCCTGTCTCAGCCTCCCAAGTATTTTTTATTGAGACAGGGTCGTTAGTTGCTGAGGCTGGTCTCGAACTTGCAATCCTCCTGCCTCAGCCTCCCAAGTACTGGGAATTACAGGCGCGCCTGTGTTCTCCTGACTCCCACACCTCTTTATGGCATGACTGCCCAGCCACACTCAATGTTCAGAACAATCTCTCCTTGCTTTGCAATATGGAGAGGCTGATTCCAAATCTTCAGGTTCTGGTTCCTTTTAGCACGACAATTTCTTCTTTACTTCCCCTGTCGCCTTTCACATTTTGCTTTATTTTTATTTTTATTTGCAGTACTGGGGATTGAACCCAGAGGCATTCTACCTCTGAGCTACAGCCCCAGCCCTAGTTTTTATTCTTTATTTTGAAACAGGGTCTCACTAAGTTGCGGAGGGCCTCACTAAGTAGCTGAGGCTGGCCGCGAACCTGCGATCCTCCTGTCTCAGCCTCCCAAGTACTGGGATGACAAGCGTGTGCCACCACGCCCAGCCACACTTTGCCTCTCAACACTCAGAAGCCAAGCTGCTCCTCCAATGCTTGGCATAGAAACCTCCTCGGCCCAATATCCCGCGTCAGCATTCACAAGCTCTGCCTCCCACGGAGCACCAGGACACAGCTCAGCTCAGTTCTGTTCCACTTACGATGAGGACTGCCCTTCCTCCGGCGCTCGTTAACCTACTCCTCGTGTCTGTCTCAGATCTCAAAAAGAAGCACCTTCCATTTCTACCAGTGTTCTGTTCATGGCAACGCATGGTTATTTTCTAGCATGCATCTTGTTTTAGTCTTTTGTTTTGTTTTGTTTTGTTTTGTCGCTGTCACCAAAAATACCTGACAAGAACAACTTAGAGGAGGAAAGGTTTATTTGGCTCACGGTTTCAGAGGTTCATCCATAGTTGACCGGCTCCAAGGCAGAAACATGGCAGCAGGGCCTGGTAGAGGGGCGCTGCTCTCTCAGTATGGTGGTCAGAAGCAGAGATATAGAGAGGAGAGGCCCGGGCTCATAGAGTCCCCAAGGCCACACTCCTGTGACACACTTCCTCCATCCACACCATGCCCCACCTCTGAACCCAGCTGCATTGCCTAACACATGAATTTGGGGGGGAGCATTCCAAATTCAAACTGTAACACATCTCAAAACTCATCCAGCCCTCAGACATTGCCCAGTTCCCAAGCCGCTTCCATATTGCTAGGTGTTTGTTGCAGCCGCACCCCACTTCTCAGTTCCAAAGTCAGAGAAACAGAACTAACAAAGTGGGTGTGTGTGTGTGAGACTGTATGTACATATTGCATGAACCAACTCCTTATAATAAATTCCCGTGTGGGGGTGTAATGAGGCATTCAGGGGGGGCCACGCTGGCTGAAACACACACATACAAAGATTTATCATAAAGCCGGGCGTGGTGGCACACACCTGTAATCCCAGTACTTGGGAGACTGAGACAGGAGGGTCACAGGTTTAAGGACAGCCTCAGCAAGTAGTGAGACTCTCATCAACCTAGAGAGACCCTGTTTCAAAATAAAAGAAGTAAAAAACAGGACTGTGGGTGTAGTGCAGAGGCAGAATGCCCCTGGGTTCAATCCCCAGTAACACAAAAAAAAATTATTAGGAATTTGTTCTTGCAATTATAGAGAATAAAAAGTCCCAAGATTTGCAGGCAGTCACTGTGTAGTTTTTGTTTGTTTATTTTTGTGTTTGTGTCTTGTTCTGTTTTGTTTGGTGCTGCAATCCTCCAGTCTCAGTCGGGGTGTGAGTTCTAGTCTGAAAGATGGCAGACTTCAGACATAGGAAAAAGATATTCCTGTTCCCATCAAAGACCAGAAGAGGCCGGGCGTGGTGGCGCACGCTTGTAATCCCAGTACTTTGGGAGGCAGAGACTGGAGGATCCGGGTTTGCGGCCAATCTCAGCGCGCATGCGCGCACGATCGATCGATTGATTGATCTATCTCTCTCCTCTCTCCTCTCTCCTCTCTCTCTCTCTCTCTCTCTCTCTCTCTCTCTCTCTCTACCTACCTAGTGAGGCCCTCC
>PVJS01064390.1:0-10240 GCA_004027185.1 Glis glis | reverse complement strand
AAACCGGGTCTCATGAAATTGCGGAGGGCCTCACTAGGTAGAGAGAGAGAGACAGGGAGGGGGGGGAGAGAGAGAGAGAGAGAGAGAGAGAGAGAGAGAGCGCGCGCGCGCTGAGGCTGGCCACGAACCCGGATCCTCCGGTCACCGCCTCCCAAAGTACTGGGATTACAAGCATGCGCCACCATGCCCAACTGATAACAACTATTAATATATGAGCCAGCCATGATGGCTCACACCTATAATTCATTTTTGGGGAGGCTGAGGTAGGAGGATCAAAAGTTCCAGGCCAGCCTGGGTACCTTAGTGAGACTCAGTCTCAAAATAAAAAAATGAAGGGTTGGTGATGCAGCTCAGTGGTAATGCACTTGCCTAGCACACACAGGGTCCTGGGTTCAATCCCCAGCACTGGGGATATTCTTATGTGGATGTGGCTGCACCTTACTATGTTGCCCAGGCTGGTCTCCAATGCCTGTACTCAAGGAGTCTGGGCTCAAGAGATCCTCCTGCCTCAGCCTCCAGAGTAGCTGGGACTACAGGTGCATACATCCATGCTCAGCTCAGGCTTAGAGAATTTGACTACACAGAAAGTGTCAGAGCTGGACAAAAATTCCTATCTTAGAAATTAACAACAAAGGATCAGATAGAAATGTTCTATAATTGTGATACCAATTAAAGAAGAAAAACTCACCCAGGTAAGCAGAGGCCAAGCCTCCACTAAGTTGTTTAACAGCATAGGTGCACAGGTAAGGTAAATTACACAGCAGGTTGTGTAAGTTGCTGAGAGCCTCACTAAGCTGCTGAGGCTGTCTTTGAACCTGCGATCCTCCTGTCTCGGCTTCCCAAGTACTTATCCAAACCTTTAATGATTTTTTTGGTGGCACTGGGGTTTGAAGCCACAATCTCATGGATGCTAAGCAAGCTCTCTACCATTGAGCCACACCTGCAGCTTTGTGTGTGCACAGTACTTGGAATTGAACCCAGGGCCTCATGTGTGTTTATGGAATGAACGGGAGCCAGTGTGATGGTCTGTGGTCACCTGCATCTAGGGTCAAGGCTGAGGCTCAGGGCAGCACTGGCAGGTGCTGCTCACAGGCCGAGGGTAATGTCCTCTAGGACACCTGACCAAAGCTGCCTAGAGCCACAGGAATGCAGTCCTCTGCCAACTCAGAACCAACCCAAGCCCACCCGCAAAGGCCCAGTCCAGCCCCATGCTGGCTTTCCTTGTAGCTGTCCCTCCTGGGGCTGCCATCTTGCTCCAGGCCCTCCCCTCCCCCACATGCTGGCTACAGGTCCTGAGGGGCTTTATTTTGGAGGATCAGATGTTTTATAACCGAATGAGCAGAGGACGGGACCATCAGGAAATAGGGGCCACTGCTTTGTGGACCTTTAGATCTGTTACTTAGGGTGGAACTAATCCCTCAGGAAAAGGAGCCTGCTAAGAGGAAAGAGTATCCTAAGGCGAGGCTGGCAAGCTTGAGCCAGTGCTGGAAGGCGGGAGGTCAAGCAGGCTGCAGAGGCAGGCGGCTCACCTTGGCCAGGTCACTGCAAGGCTACGCCAGGGCTCCACCACCTACCTGAGCGTCTTCCCACAGCCAGAGGCTATCCCAGCTGCAGAAAATGAGCAGCTGGACCTGCTGACCTGCACACAGGATGGACTGTAGGAGACAGGACAAAACCAACCCCAACCTCTTGGGGCGTGGTCCAAGGGAAAGGGGAGTGTTGGGGGGGTGGAGCTAATTAGCCAGAGGATCTGCCCTGTATCCTCAGGGTGTGCCAACTCTACCAAGCAGATTTTGAGCCAGACCCAAGGTCTGCCCTGACCTTACCAGATTTAAGTATTCCAAGTTAAATGGGCCAATACAAAGATCCCACTGTAATAGGATGCAACAGGGCCTTGTTTTAAACTGTTCCACACACTTTGCAAATTCTAAACTGCTTATAAATAAAAGATAAGTTCCTTGCACCTATCCACAACCTAAAAATTACTTGCAGTAAAAATGAACTTATAGAACAAAACTGGTTAGCGACATGGGTAAGACAGGCAGTTTTATGGAGATTTTTTTCTTTATTGAGAAACTTAAGACTTGGGTACATCAAATAAAACCAATTTCTGGAGGGGGGAAAATCAAAACCCACAATACAAAAAAAAGTCAACACTGTCTGGGTCATACAAGAACCCAGAGAATATATTCTTTTAATTGAAAAATTCTAGGCGCTTCATAATTGACCTTTTGATACAAAATGACCTATTAAATTTGCAACTTGTGGTTCTTGACGTTGAGGTCCATAGGACAAGCTAGGAATTCTTCAAACCTTAAGCTGAATTCTGTAAGGGATTATTTGGTTTTTGGATCCTGAAAAAAAGGAAACAGCACAAATCAAAAGGATTTTAGAGATTCGCTGATATCTGGCTGATAAAAGACATTCTCTAACAGTCCACACATAGCCCTAAGTCACCGAAACACACCCTGTAACTCTCCCACTAGAATCTAGATGACTCCTGACACCAAGTTCTGCCTGCTGTATTCTCAGAGCTAAGCAGCGGGTATACACACAACCTCACAACCTCGAGCCAACCAGGGAAACGATGCTTACAGGAACGAGGCTCTGGGATCAGAGTCTGAGAACTCCATGTACATAGGTCACTACTTCAGACCAACACAGTAACAGGTGTTGGGGGGACTGCCGGGATGGAACCCAGGGCTTCACACATACTAAGTGCAGGCCCTACCACTGAGCTACACTCCAGCCAATAAGGTAATTCTTCAGAAAATCTGGCCAGCACTCTTTGAGGAAATTTTGACATGGGGTCTCACACTGTGTTGTCCAGACTGGCCTCAAATTCCTGGGCTCAAGTGATTCTCCTGCCTTAGCCTCCTAAGTAGCTGGGGTCTGGGGACACATACAGCTCTGTTTAACCATTTACACAACCATTTTTCTTTCCATAATAACTTATCCAGGTGAGAAAGACTTGGGTAACTGGTTACACGGCAGAAACATGTCTCTATACACTGCTCTCACTCTTTCAGGGGCAGATAATCATGAATCAAGATCATGGTAAGAAATTAAATAGGCAAACATACGGTTTCTCCTTGTCTACGAGGTAGCAGCAGCAACAGCGCCCACCTTCTGGGCAGCTTCTTTCTTGGCATGATGAGCCTGTAGAACCGCCACAGCTTCATCCACCTGTAAGAAACCTCCAGGGGGTTAGTGACTGAGGAGAGCTGCTTGGCCCCACCCTGATTCCCCAGCTACTAGAGATGAGCCCGGGCTTCTGGTGCTGACAGCTTCCCCAGTGTCCACAGCAGCAGCCCCAATCAAGGGTGAAGCATGGGAGGGATCATGGGGGCAGCAGCCGCTTCTCTCCGCCACAGGGTCTGAGAAGCAGCTCACCTTGGAGCGCAGCGACTCGGGGGACTCCAGCATGTGCAGCAGCTCGGAGTTGTCGATCTCCAGCAGCATCCCCGTGATCTTCCCAGCCAGGTTTGAATGCATTGTTTGGATAAGTGGGAACAAACGTTCTCCTGTGGGCAGGATAGTTAATAAAAACCAAATCAAAATCCCAGCAGATACTGCTGTATGGGCTGGCCACTCTTCTGTAAACACGTGACTCACCCAGCATCTGCTTCTGTTCTTGAGGGGGAGCTGCAGCCAGCATGGATGCAGTCAGGGGCTCCTGTCCCTGCACATGGACTGCAGGCTGGGGTGCCTGGGAACCAGGAAAGGCATCAGGTTAGCACCAAGGAAAGGGCACCTGACAGGTCAGTCAAGGCAGCATAGAGGAGTAGAGGTGGCGGTCTTTATTCTCAAGGGACTCATTTCTGTCCTAAGAGGGACTGAGGGGTGTGGTGAGGCACAGAATGTAACAACATAATCAACAGCTGGGCATAGTGGTGCAAGCCTGTAATCCCAGTACTTAGTGGGCTCTAGGTTTCAAGGGCAGTCCCAGCAATCAAGGGAGACGGGTTCAAAAACAAAGGATGGGGGGGGGTTGTGGGGGTATAGGTCAGAGGTAGAATGCCCCTGGGTTCAATCCCCTGCCTCTCTCTCTCTCTCACACACACACACACACACACACACAACACTATAATGAAATGGGGCAGGCTATCAGAAGGGAGAGTCAAATGTACAATAAAGCAAGCCTACAAATGTGCTGACATTTCACTTGATTCACTTAAGGTTACTCAAGAATTCAAGGCCTTGCTGTAAATCTGGCCACAGTGAGCAAGTGTGTGTGGAGCTTTTTCCTGAAGTTCCCTTTAGGGTCAGTTCCAGTACAGACTGTGACAAAGGGCGTGAATATCAAAATATTTATAATTTCACTGGGTATGGTGGTACATGCTTATAATCCCAGTATTGGGGAGGCTGAGACAGGAGGATCGCAGGTTTGCAGCCAGCCTCAGCTACTGAGGCCCTCCTACCTAGTGTGACCCTGTTTCAAAATAAAGATTTAAAAATAGGGCTGGGGATGTGGCTCGGATGTAGAATATCCCTGGGTTCAGTCCCCAGTACCACAAAAAAAAATTTATAAATTTAGTTACACCCCATCACCTTTATTTTACCAGATGAAAAACACCTGGTAGAATATCAACTGCTTGAAGACTATTAACAGACTTGGGAGGCTGAGGCAGGAGGATTGCAGGTTTAAGGATAACACCAGCTGTATAAGCTCAAAAAGAGAGAACACGGGGAAGGAAGACAGCTAAAAGATAATCTACCTACCAAGCAGCCTAAGTGTGGTCCCACCATAAAAACTGCTACTGGGCTTTGGAAAAACAGGCTTGTATCTTGGCTTGCATTTAAGGGCACAGCTCTAGAGGCAGCAAATCTGAACGTAGGCAACCTAAGCCGCCCTACCCCAAATCTCTGAAGCTAAATTTCCTTTTTTGGTACTGGTGATTGAACCCAGAGCATTCTACCTCTCAGCTACACCTCCAGCACCCCTCCCTCTGCTTTGGAAAAAGGGTCTCACCAAGTTT
Organism: Glis glis; assembly: GCA_004027185.1. Lineage (NCBI taxonomy): Eukaryota > Metazoa > Chordata > Mammalia > Rodentia > Gliridae > Glis > Glis glis. The sequence goes on along the minus strand of PVJS01064390.1, from coordinate 5,261 downwards.
CTGAGGCTGGTTTTGAACTTGTGATCTTCCTATCTCAGCTTCCCAACTACTGGGATTATAGGTGTGCATCACCATGCCCAGATGAATATACTTCCTTCTGAGGTTTCCCTATGTTGCCCAGGCTGCTCTTGAATTGCTAGGCTGAGTGATCCCCCAACCTCCACTTCCCAAGCAGCTGGGCCACTACACCCAGTGGAAGCTGAATTTCTTATCTGTAAGTTCACGGTATTTTCCTGCCTTAAAACCCCAGTCATGTTGCAGAGCAGCCGAGGATCAAACAGGCTACGGAGCAGCCGAGGATCAAACAGGCTACGTGGTATGAAGTGCTATGGAGACTCAAAGAGTGGAGTGAGCTCATAAAAGCACAGTAATCCCAGCTACTAGGAAGATGAGGCCGGCAAGTTTGAGCCCAGCCTGGGCAACGTAGCAAGGCTTTCAAAATAAAGAGCTGGGCAAGGGGTAGTGGCACACACACCTGTAATCCCAGAACTTGGCAAGCTGAGATAGGAGGATCACAGGTTTGAGTCTCAGCAACTCAGTAAGACAGTTTCAAAACAACAAGTAATAAGGGCTCTGGGGGAGTAGCCCAGAGGCAGAACACCCCCTTGGTTCAATCCCCAGGAACAGGAAGTACCTGCTGCCTCCTCTGGGGCACTTTTTTGATGGTACTGGGTATTTTTCTTTTTGCGGTACCAGGGATGGAACCCAGGGGCATTCTACCTCCGAGCTACACCCTTGGCCCTTATTTTTTATCCTTTATTTTGAAACTGGGTCTCACCAAGTTGCGGAGGGCCTCACTAGGTAGAGACAGAGAGAGAGAGAGAGAGACAGAGACAGAGAGGAGAGAGATCGATCAATTGATCAATCGTGCGTGCACGTGCATGCGTGCTGAGGTTGGCCGCGAACCCAGATCCTCCGGTCTCCGCCTCCCAAAGTACTGGGATTACAAGCATGCGCCACCACGCCCGGCTATTCTTTTGTTTTGAATCAGGTTCTCGCTACACTGCTGACGCTGTCCTTTAACCTGTGATCCCCGACTCAGCCTCCCAAGTCCTGGGATTATAGGTGTGCTGCCATGCCAGGCTTCTGGGGCACTTCTGAGTGATCTGTTATTATGAACTTTTCCAAGCCCCTTCTCTCAGGGACAGTGTCCAAATCACCACACACAACACAGTATCCAAACACAGTGCAGGCATGTGATACTTGAAATGGGGAAAATGCCTGCAGCACTCGGGGTCTCACCTGCAGTGGCTGCAGGGCGGGGTGAGGGCTGCGGACGCTGGAGGCATACTTGTAAGGTGCCACAGCCCGAGGAGCGGCAGCAGCAACTGCAGCACGAGGTGCAAGGTTCGGCACAGCTGTGGGGACACCTTGCAGAAAGAACAAAGACAATTAAAGACCATCAGTCTGGTCAAAGACCCATCAAATCCCATCTTTCCCCCTTCTGTGTGCATCCAATACCACCTCCAGACTGGCAGCTGTCAGTCAGCCCTTGCTGGGCGGCACCAGCCCCACCAAAGTCCATAGCCAAGCGGTCCGGGCACTCAGACCCTACAATAGACCAGCAAACGCACGTCAGTGTTGGCAGTGGGTGCCCAACTGGCCATGTCTCATGAAGGAGAAATTCCAAAGCACGCTCACAAGACACATCACACATGGGGACACTACTGCTACTCTCAAGGATGAGGCCAGAGGATAACACACACCTTATATCCACATCTTCCAATACAGGACTTACTCTGCACAAAGTTCCTTTGTCCCCCCCACCCAAAAGACAAGCTGTCTCTGTAGTCACCCAACAAGTAAACTTCTACAATTAATCTTCTCACATGAGTCACCAATGAGCAAAGAATGTTAAAAGAAATCAACGCACCTAAAACTCATGCTGGTTCTCTGCTCCTGAATGAATTACTACCTACCCAAGCACACTGCTAAGATGACAACCCAGACTTGAAAACTGGAGCCCAACAAACTGACCAAGCGAGTGCAGAGCTACTTATCCTGACTCCCTCCTCCCCGGGCCACACTCCTACAGGCCAGTTTGCTCACCGACTCTCTGAGTGGTAGTAGGGAGGCCACGAGAGGCCGGAGCATTACCAGTTGGAGCCAGATGGCGAAGAGTTGGACGAGGCCCAGACTGGCGTATGGCACTTGGCATTCCTTGGAAGCCTGGTGAAAAGACAAAGGTGGCTCATCACTGATAAGCAACGTGGACCAGATGCTAGGCTATGCCTTGGAGGGGCATGCAGGAAAGGCAGTAGACTAGGATGCATATAACCCAGGTGACCAATCAGTCCCCACCACCTACCTTGAGGTCTCCCTCCTTGCTGCCAGCGTGGATTAGGCCTCATCTGTGCCAACTGGTTAGGTGTGTAATATGGAGGTCTTCCCTGAGCCTGTAAGAGCGCCAAGCCCTTTAATTTTATGGATCTGAACCCACACTAGAAAATCTCATCTTACCTCACCATTAGGCCCTAGGCTAATTATTTGGAATAAAGGCTCTCTCAAAAGCAAGTTCTGGGTGTTAGGGATTGAACCCAGTGGCATTCTATCTGAGGCACACCCCTAGCCCTTTTTACTTTCAAACAGGGTATTGGTAAGTTGCTGAAGGTCTCACTAGATTGCCAAAGCTGGCCTTGAACCTGCAATTCTCTTGTCTCAGCCTCCCAGGTACTTGGATTACAGGCATGTACCAATGTGCCTAGAAATGAGGGCAGTATGATCATGGGTAAGTTATTCCTCATTTTCACTTGGACATTCTTTACTCAGGCATTCTGGAACTCTTATATCCAAAAATCCTTCTCCCCAACCACTACAGAATACAGAAAGGCTGTCTCGGGCAGGTCCCAGAGAACGCCGATCATGCAGCAGACCCACCTGTGGGACTGCTGGCACAAAGTAGCCGCCAGCTGCAGGCTGGAACTGGTTTAAAATGGCACTGGCAGGGAGCGCTCTCATCCCAGCCACCCGCTGCATATACTGGTTGGTCAGGTGAGCCTTCCTCTCTTCTTTCCTCTGGGCCAGAGCAACATACAGAGGCTTGGAGCCCACGATGCGTCCGTTCATCTCCGTGACTGCTTTGGTTGCTTCTTCAGGAGAGGAGAAGCAGACGAAGCCGAACCCTTTGCTCCTTCCATCCTCCAGCATTACCTACAAAATGAGACCAGCTACTGAAGAAAAGGGTGTGTGTGTGTGTGGGGTAGCTACTTAAGAGTAAAAAATCTAGGCTCTACTGCAGAAGTCACTGAGTTGTTTTCTTTTTTTGGTACTGGGGATTGAACCCAGGGGCATTCTAACTCCGAGCTACACCACCAACCCTACTTTATTTTGAAACAGGGTCTTGCTAGGTTGATTAGTCACACTACTTGCTGAGGCTGTCCTTGAACCTTGGATTCTCCTGGCTCTGCCTCCTAAGTATTGGGATTACAGGTGTGTGCCACCACACCCAGCTCTCCTGAGTTCTTAAGTCTGGGTTAATAACCCTGGCCCAGGATGTATCCTAGACTAATGTCACAACCTTTAAGGTACCTGGGCATTTCTTTAAATATTTCTAGGTGATGCTAAAGTTCCCCTAACACTATGATGTTGGTAACAGTAAAACCAGAAACCCAAAGATGTTTCCTGAAATCTACAATCATGGCCACCCCTGGGTGTCCAGGAGATGTTTTGGTTTCATTTTTTGGCAAAATTGAGCTATCCCCAGTCCTATCTTTTATTTGAAAGAGGGTCTCACTAAGAATAGGCTCTTAGCAAGGTTAGGATAATGCTTTTGAAATATCACTTGTGAGCAGTTATAAAACTCTCAGATCCCCAGGCATGGGGGCAGGCATCTACAATCCCAGTACTTGGGAGGCTGAGACAGGAGGATTGCAGGTTTGAGGACAGCCACAGCAACTTAATAAAAAACAAAAAGGGCTAGGGATGTTCCTTGGGCGTAAAACACCCCTGGGTTCAATCCCCAGTACCAAAAAACAGACAAAAAAGTCTCAGGTCACCAGTAACGGCCACCATAAACTCAATGGAAATAACAGACACAGCTAGCTGGAAGGCAAGAAGCCCAGACCCTAAATCTAGCCTTACCTACCCCGAACCTCAGTTACCATGACATACTCCAAGACAGCCATAAACAATAAGTCACACAGCTACTTGTTCAGGCATTCAATAATGGCCATTTTCCTCATATGTTTTAAAAGCCAAATTTATTGCTTTCCCTGGTGTCTATGTGCGCTTGACACCACGTTGTTGGTGACTTACTCCCCAGCCTGGAGAGCCTCCTGAAGTAGACGTGGAATCAAGTGTATCAACCCAACATCGTTCTATCAATGAGATGGGCCAGTAAGGTGTGTGAAAACAATGTCCTACCTTGAATGACCTTGAAAATGGCTCTTAAAACTTCAAGATAGGGTGGCTTTTGCTCTCTTACAAATGTCAACTTGCCTAATGCAAAGATGAGCGAGGAGAGACCATCACCCCTTGCACTGATAGGGCCCAGTCAGAGGCGTGAGTTAGCCCCAGGTCAACTCTACTGCAGCTGGTAATGTTCCTTTGCGCAGCTTTCCTACACTGGAAACAACTTATGCTAAGGAACAACACAAGGCTACCAAGTCTTTACCAACCCACCTGGCCCAACACTGGCATCTGTGCACCTCTGCCAGGCAGGCCAGTAATCCCAGTACTTGGGAGGCTGAGATAGGAGGATCGCAGGTTTGTGGCCAGCCTTGGCAACTTTGTGAGGCCCTCTGCAAGTTAGTGAGACACTGCTTCAAAATTAAAATAGGGCTCAGGGTTTAGCCTGGAGGTAGAATGCCTCTGGATTCAATCCCTAGTACCACAAAAACACTCAGATGCCATTAGCCTCTGCCACACTCCCAAAGTACCAAGGCCATGCAGCACACCACCCCATGTAGCCAACATTCTCTTCTTATTCAGGGACTCAAACTTATCTATATTGTTTCTGGTACTGGGGATTGAACCCAGGGACATTCTATCTCTGAGGAACACCTCCTGCCCTTTTAACTTTTTTTGGTATTGAGGATTGAGTCCAGGGGCATTCTACCTCCAAGCTACACCCCCACCCAGCCAGATTTTTTTAATTTTTATTTTGAAACAGGGTCTCCCTAGGTTGATGAGAGGCACTAATTGCTGAGGCTGTCCTTGAACCTGGGATCCTCCTTGTCTCAACCTCCCAAGTACTGGGATTACAGGCATGTGCCACCACCCACTCCCGGCCCCTTTTAATTTTTTTTTTTTTTTTTTTTTTT
>PVJS01064389.1:0-10240 GCA_004027185.1 Glis glis | reverse complement strand
GAACAAGGGAAGTGGTACAAGGGAAGGGGGAGGGCAAGAAAGAAGTGAATTAATGGAATTACTATCATAAGCAATATGTACATGTGAAAATATACCAACATCATTCTTAGTACTTCATACGGGTGGGGGGAGGCAGGGGGGGACACTAAGAGCCGGGTGCATGTATATTAACATCAAATAGATATTCATTGCGATGTAAGACTCCAATGCACCAATAAAAGCATGTTAAAAAAAGAAAAAGAAATAAAACATATACAAGAAAAGTTAAAGAATACAGAGGAGGGAAATAGAGATACTAATATCCAGATACTAGGAGTCTCCGAAAACAACACAAATATAATAGGAAAGGAAAAATATATAGAAAAGAAAGTATTGGATGAAATAAAATAGATATATTTCCAATTGAAAAAAATAATCTCAGATTAAAAGTATTGATGAAGTACAAATAGGAGAGAGAAGGAAGACTTCACATCTAAATACACTAGAGTAACACCTAAGAAAATGAAAGGAAATAGTTTAATTGCAAAAAAACACGTGTTTTCTACTACATTTAATCATTTTAAATATAGGAAAAATTTAAATGTAAAATTTTAAAATTTTAAACTAAATCTTTTTACTTTTTATAGTGGCAAAAACATATGTAATATGAAATTGACCATTTTAATAATCTTAGAAATGTAGAGTTCAGTGGCAATGAGTATATTCACATTGTTGTGCAACCAACACCACCATCTGTCTCCAGCACCTCTCATCATCTCGAATTGAAGCTTCATACCCATTAAACATATCTCTCTTCCCATAGCCCCTGACAATCACTATTCTACTTTCCATCTCTGTACTTTTTTTGATGTATGTGGTACTAGGGATTGAACCCAGGGATATTCTACCTCTTAGCTACACCCAAGCCCTATTTTATTTTTAAAACAGGATCTTGCTAAGTTACCACATGCTGATCTCACTCCTGCGATCCTCCTTTCTTAGCCTCTCAAGTACTGGGATTACAGGCGTGTGCCACTGTGCCTGGCTTCCATCTCTGTACTTTGTTTTAAAGACCATAACATTATAAATTTTTAAGTGTAGGATAGCATTTTAAAAGCTTCCTCAGACAAAGGAGCAAACAACTACCAAGGCCCAAGAGTCGTTTTGGCAGAAGACTTCTGAATAGCAGCGCCAGAGGCAAAAAGACAAAGGAATCATATTTTTTAAATATTGAAGGAAAAACTTTTCAATTAGGATGTTTATAACTAACCAAATTATCATCTGAATGAAGCACACACACACAAAAAATCCTTAGTTATACATGGGCTCAGAGGACCAGCCACAAGAGATGCACATTGAAGATACTTTTTGAAGTCTTTTAAGAAGAAAACTCAATTCAAGAGCTACTGCAAGATATAGCAAATGCAAAGGTGATCAAAGATCTTGACAATGTGTTTGTTTGTTTGAAATGATAGAATCAAAGAAAAAAAAAGAAAGGACCTCCTACAATATGGATGAATCTTGGTAATATAATATTGAATCTAAAAATCTCAACTGTAATTTCCAAGTTTGAAAACAAAATTTTAAAAGAATTAAATGTGTGTGTGTGTGTGAGAGACAGAGAGAGACAGAGAGAGAGAGAGATAAAACTATAATTTAAAATGCATGCAAATGATATATGTGATGATTTACCATAGTTTTACTTGGACAAGGTGGGGTCAAGGGATGGGGAGGGAATACAAGGTAGTTGTAATTTAACTGTAATGTCCTAATTTTTTTAGATGAATGGTGGTCTGTGGTGTTTGTTTTCTTAAAAGTAAATAATACATAATCAGGAAATAAAAAAGGGTTGCATGTGTATTAAGGATAATGCACCATGACGTAGAATTAGTATTACTGTAACTTTGTGCACCTGAAGTGCACAGGGGAAAAAAATGTTAAAAAATGCAAAGCAGTCCCATTCATTTGTTTTCTTGAGATTGAAAAGTGTTCCACAGCTCTGGTGTCAAGAGTTTCTGTATGAATTTGACCTGGGCCAGAAATGAGTCCCAGGATTCATGTGTGCCCCTGGCCAGGCCTTGCTGCCTTATATGCTTTGAGTGACAAAGAAGGGTATGAATGTATTGCCAAAGAGAAGCAGGGTAGAAGGTGATCAGTACGTAGGGTGTCAAATCACAGAGCCTAATTTCAGTCCCCAGGCTGCCACTTTCCAGAGAAGTGACTGTGAGCAAATTATTTAACCCCTCGACACAGGATAAAATGATACATGTATATATTGGTTGAGTCTGATAAAATGATTCATGTTCACATTGCAAAATGCTTGGCACATGGAATTTGTTCAAAAGTATTAGCCAAAACATTATCGTGCAAATGAAGACTAGAACAATAAAATAAGAAAAAAATAATCCTGGGTGATTAGGGTTGAATTTTTTGCCCCAAGATTGCTAATAAATTCTGGAATCCTGCAATAGTTCCTAAATCTCTCTCACTTGCCTTTGGTTTTTGCCTTGTTTGTTTCTTAGTTTCCTAGTAAACATCTTGAGAAAGTCCAACCTTATTTTGGATGAGCGAAGGGGCAAAGGGACTTGGCTAGAAGAGCAAAGAAGAAGCTGTGGAATTCCTGGTGAAGGCCGCCACCCAGGCCTCCTAGGAAGAGATCAGCAAGGTGAGGGAAGTCAGGGACACAGGGTTGGGAAGGAAGACCTCACATCTGTTGAGACCTACTCAGAGCCAAGCACCATGTTTAGTGTTCTGGCAAAGATCAGAGCAAAGTTGGGTAATGTTACACCCAGTTTTAAAATTCTAAGACTCAACACACTAGGTAAAGTCCAGGTCTCCTTGGGCAGCAGAAAGTGAAGGGATCTCAGAAGCCTGATGCAAGTTAGCAATCCACCCTCCGCCACCTTGCTCAAGGGTAGTCTCTAATGATCATCGTCTCGCAGGCCTTCCTGGCAGGAGTCCAACTACCCAGCCTGGGCTCAGAATGCTCTAAGGTGTTCTGCCCTCTCCAGGTCCCATAGTGGTCTGACTTGAGTCCCCATCCTACGCCCGCCCCAATGCCTCTGCTTTAGTTACCACTAAGGAACCGAGGTAGAGAGATGAGTGCCACCGACTTCCTGGAGGCCAGTGACTCTGGCCTTCTTGGGGTCATGTAGCCCTCTATGGGCCACCCAGACTTTCTCGGCTGTTTGTGCTGGGGTTTCTGGGAGTTTCCCAAATTGTCTCCAGTTTGCCTGTAATGCGGCCTCTTCCTCTTCATCTCGCCGTCCCTCCAGCTCCCTTCCGGCAAACCCTTGGGAAGGTGCCAGCGTTCCCTTTCCCAGCGTGCGAAAGCTCCTATTGCTGAGGGACCTGGTCCTGACGGGCAGCTGGCACCATGCGAATGGACAGCCTAGCGGTGGGATTGGTCACAGGGTGGTGGCTGCCCTGAGAAGTGGCCGCTGATAGATGGCGGTCTTGGCCCCATGTTGACTCCTTGGTGACATCTGAGTCTTCCTTGTGTTTCACGATTCATCTTTTGTCTTCCTGCTTTCCTGAAATAAGGAATGACAAACAATCCCAGAATCCGAGCCACATGTCCCCAAATGCGTGTGGCTCAGCATTGGTCATGTTTTTCCAATTATCCCTTGTTCTGAATGCCACAGTTAATACACGCGTGCACACTCACACACATACCCAGGACAATTTTTAGCCAGACATTCAGGCTCCTCTTTTCCCAGAACCCCATGGCCCTTCAAGACCTTGCCCCTCCCAGCCCCTCCATCTCGGCTCCACGCCCCCTGCAGCCCCCTGGCCCCTTGGCTCACCCGGGCTCTGGGAAGGCCACTCTCTCAAGACAGGATGTACTTATTTTTGTGTTGCCCGGAACGCCTTCCCGCCCATCTCGTGATTTCCAAATCCTGCCCATCCTTAAGACCTAGCGTGAGGCTGCCCACCATGACAGCTTCCCAAGGCCAGCGCCCATGTCGATCTCCTTCAAGTCGGAATTCCTACAGCACGCAAAGCTCCAAACAAGCGCGTCCCAACCTTTCTGAATCTAAGAATCATAAAGCTTTTTAAAAAACAGTATTTGGGACTGATAACAAAAGGAAAGTATGGTCATTGGAAATACGGATAAAAAATAGAAAATAAAAACTGCCCCATTTCCTCTACTTAATCACCATTCACATTTTTCTGAGGACCTGAAAGGAAGGCCTTTTCTTATATACACACTCGCACGCACGTACACACGCATGCACGCACACCCTTACTTTTTTAAAAGAAAAAAAAATTGAAGTCATGCTTACATATGGCTTTATAACTGCCTTTTTTAACTCAACAATGTATTGTGAACAGCTTTATACAAAGAATCCCTTTTTTAATGTCGAAAGACTTCATGAACGACCACATAAGAGCATTTATACTTTAACCAAAAAAAAGTTTTATTATGGAAAATTTCAAACATGCTAAAGTCGAGACAACAGTATAATAACCCCCCATACACTCATCATCCAGCTTCAATAATTATTACCATTCTCTTCTTCTAGTTTCATCCACTCCCTGCCTTTTTTTCCCTGGAGTGTTTTAAAGAAAAGCCCAGATATCACTTTATTTCACTGTAAACAGCAGTTGTCTTTGTAAGATCTGCCGCTTGAGAAAATGCATCGTAACCCCAAAGCGCTCTACCATTCGGGACCACTTTCAAGTGAATCTGCATTTCATTCCTGACAGCAACACTGATGATTTGAAAAATAGTCACACATATTCGTGCGAGTTGTACTATTTATTCGGCCTTCGGTTGAAGCTTGTAGGGCATGTGGATGTACAGATCTCTTGCAAGAGTTCCAGCCCACAAGCCAGGCACTGCTGGTCTGATCCACTAACTCAGGCATTCAATCAAACTCTGCCATGCACTTTCCTCCAGTTGTTTCACACATGTGCGCTTTCTCTCTCAACTCTACCATGAAGTCGCAAGGTCCGGGATCATGTCAGCTTCTGTCCTGCACACAATGCTGGAGGTGTCCAACTAAACTCCGGTCAGAGAGTTGCTACATATAAGAGGATACGGGGCCTCAGGGGTCTTGTTCTGCACTTGAAGAAATTGAGGCTGCAGAGGTGGAAGGATTTTCTGAGGGGCAGCTGGGATGAAGTCTGAGGTCTTTTCTCTCTCAACCTTTTCTTTCCACCTTATCACATTGCCATGTGGGCAGAATTTTAAAGAATGGATGGGACTCGAGGAAAGTATGGCCTTGAAGATGGCATAGTTAGCATTTTTGCTGATCCTTGTGTAGGCTTCCAGGGCATTTTAGGGCCCGAGTCCTGTTGTTTACCTCCCTTCCTTCCAGGTCTCTTTCCAAGGGAGTCAAACACATAAGGATAAATCCAAAAGGTAAACAAAGTAGTAGCCTAATCTCTGGTCAATACCCACCAACTCCCCAAAGCTGGGTTGGCACAGGAGGCCCTTGCCTGGGATCCCAAGAGGCACTCCCTGTTTCCAGCTCCCCAATACCTCAGTGGCTGGGCCTGGTGGCAGACTTTGAGTTTACTTCCCCCATCCAGCTATAGGCTGGGGATGTCTCGGTCACCCAGCCACAGGCAAGCTACGAAGGAGACAGCAGCTTTTGCTGCTGGGAGCCATGTTGCAGCACAGATGTGAGAGTGGCTAGGAGGCCAGCTGCGCCTGCCTGGGAGGGCTGGGTGTCAGGAAGTGAGAGAAAGAACGTGGCGATGATGGAGTAAGCCCATTCATTGTGAAAGCTGATCAGGGAATGTCCAGCTCTGACCAGAGCAACTCTCTTTTCAAGGGGAAGATGGAAGTGAGTTGAGAAGGTCCAAGATGGTACTCTGACATTCCATAGATTGGGGAGAAGCTGGGTGGTTATCCCCCGCTCTGGGAGTCCCTCTGAACTGTGGAGATCAGCATCTTCTTCTCCAGGATATTGAAGGGGTTAATGTTGACTATTTTGACCATGATCTATGGTCACTGCTAAAATTGAGCTGGGATGATGTCTTTATGGGCCACTGTGCTGTTCATATACTCAAACTAAACTCTACATATTTGTTCCTTATTTCTTCTTTACTATCCTTCTGCCAGAAATTTTAGATAAAAAACTAACTCTCCTTCCTTCTGTCTACTTGTAACTTTCAGGTACCCACTGAAATACTTATTACCATTCTGCACAGAATCTCAGATTCTATGAGATTCTATGCTTCTGTAGTTCAGAGGCTCCCAAAGTAGGAACAAGTCAGTTGGACAGAGGTGTGTGTGTGTGTGTGGAGGGGGGACTTGGAGAAGAGCGAAGGTACAGTGTAAAGGAATGTCAGCCATTAGACACACCCTTGCCGTCATGTGTTCTCACCCTGCCACCAAGACACACATCAGCTAGTCATGATGGCCGCAACCAAACCAAGGCTTCTGATTTGGCATCTTACCACCAAACTCCCCAATTTCCAGCCAAAGTTCAGGCAGCTGTAGCCCCAAAGATGGGGGCATTAGCTGGGCATGGTGGTGCACACTTGTAATCCCAGTACTTAGGAGGCTGAGACAGGCAGATTGCAGGTTCAAGGCCAGCCTCAGCCACTTAGCAAGACCCCCAGCAACTTAATGAGATCCTGTTTCAAAATAAAAAATAAAAAGGGCTGGGAGGGTAGGTTGAAAGCAGAATGTTTGTGGGTTCAATCTCCAGTGCCAAAAAAAAAGACGGGAGCATTGACTTTCCAGGGTGTCCAGGACCATCTTAAGGACCCCAGAAATTGCTCAATAATCCTAAACATTCTAACTCTTTCCTTTGATTTAGTACAGTTTCCCATGTATGTTGTATATAAAGGCAAGTATGGACACACACACACACACACACACACACACACACACACACGAACACACACACATTGGGAGAGCTTCTCATCCTTCTAATATCATTCCACATACTCCCCCCTTGCCCACCTCCCTCTCTAGCTCTAAGAAGCAGAGTATACTCAAATGAACTAAGCCATTCTATTTATTCAATTGAGCATAAGAAGCATTTATTAAGCAACTACAACATGCCCAATTTTAGATGGGAGTACTTTTAGATATAGAAGAAAAGGAAAAAACACTGAATTGCTTTCCCTTAAGAAGATTCTATTATGGCTATAAAGAGATTAGTCCAACCAAATACACCAAGTGATGTATGCATGTATTTATGTGTCACTTGGAATCTGACTATGATGTATAATTACACTGCACCAATAAAAGTACAAAAGAAAAAGTGGTAAATCTAACTTTCATAAATTGGGGGGAAGAGAGACCACTCAATGGCACACTGAGTGGTTCAAATTCTCTGTGTAGAGCTAGAAGCCTTGGAGCAGGTTAGAGGGATCTGTGAGTCCTGGACAAGGTACGGGGGCAGGAGGAGAAGAGAGGGTGCACCAGGGGAGGGGAGAACACAAGCTAGACTGGGAGGTGGGAGGAGCCTAGCCAGCTCTGGGTGGAGTGCAGGTGCCTCAGTGGCAGAGTGATCAACAGGCTGGTGAGGGCACAGTGAGTTCCCGTCCTGAGTCAGACACGTTTGTAGGACACGCTGCCTGGCATTTTTTTCTGGAGAGGTAGGCAATTTGGGTCTGCATGTATTTTTAGCTTCGTCTTTTCCTCCCTCTTCTGAGCAATGACTCTAAGAGCTTTCAGCCTGAGGTCATCTGTTTTCCTAGTCCCGGTTCCAGGGAAGCAGATGCCAGTACCACCACCTCACACGGAGGCTGCTGCCGCCCCGGCGCTGACCCCAGGAGAGCGACGTGTCCTGGACCACAGGGGCAGCCTGTGGGAGGCCGTCCCCGTGGCAGGCACGGCAGTTCTGAGCTCTGCCAGGATGTCACCACTCTGTTCTGGCATGACCCCAGAGGAGAGTTTCTGTGAGGTCTCTGTGATGCCCCCAGATGTCTGTCCCCAATTCCCTTCAGGGCCAACATGGGCACCCCTCAGGCTAGAAGGCTGAGGAGGAACACGGGGTACCAGATCCAGCCCTCAGGATTGCAAATGTCTGCCTCAGCTCTGGTCATAGGGGACTCTTGCCCTCCCTGCTCACTCTCTCTCCACTGCTGGCTCCACTTCCTCCTTCCCCACCGCCACAGCGGGTGTTTCCCAAGTCTCTGCTTTCCCCATCTGAGCATCTGTAGCATCTCCGTCAGTCCTGGACGAGTGTTCGTTTGCTCCTTTGCCTTCCAAGCTGACAGCCCAGCCTGGAGCCTCTCTTCTGCGCTCTAGGCCCACATTTTCAAGTACTGCGCAGACAGGACTACTGGAAAAACATGACCAAAAGCAATTCAGAATCTTCCCTCCAGACCTTAACTCCTTTTACCCCCCATTTCTGTTGGGAGCACCACTCTCTCCCCTCCAGTCCGCACTCCTCTTAATGCTTGTGAGCAATGAGACGAGTTGGTTGTTCCTTCTCAACATGTCTTTCGCATTTTTGATACATCTACCATTTCACTCCCAATTCTCCTTGTTGTTTTCTCCCAGCAGCCTCCAGATGGTCTCTTTCCACCATCCCTTCTTACCCTGCTGCTCAGTGACGCCACTTCCTACCCCGTGAAGAGTCTCCCTCGTCACCTCTCTTCTGGTCTCGCCAAAACTCAAGTCCTGTCGCTGGCTTCGAGGTCCTTACCTAGTTCCCTTCAGCTTCGCTCCTTCCCCCCAGTCCTTTCCTCCACGTCTGCCATTTGGGGTTGCTCACCACCCCGTGAACGTACCGAGCTTATTCCTATCTCAGGCTCGTTGTCCTGTGGTTTCCCCACCTTCTTCCCTTCTCCCCACTATCTTTCAAGTCCTGGCAAGGATTTAATTACCCAAAGGCAAACTTGACTTCATTTATCAAAGCAGATACACATTCCTACCTGGATTTGTCCTCAGAGACAGCTTTTAAGTCACAGAAGAAAATAAGTCTCGTGATTAAAATGTTTTATCTATTATCTTTATTTTTTTATTTTTTATTTTTTGTGATACCGGGGATTGAACCCAGGGGCATTTTACCTCCGAGCTATACCCCAGCCCTATTTTTTATTCTTTATTTTGAAACCGGGTCTCACTAAGTTGTGGAAGGCCTCACTAAGTAGCCAAGGCTGGCCGCGAACCCAGATCCTCCAGTCTCCGCCTCCCAAGTACTGGGATTACAAGCGTGTGCCACCACGCCCGGCTATTATCTTTATTTTCACCAGAATGGTGTTGCTCTGTTTGGTTTCTTACTTGGAGTCTTCTGAAAAGCATAGGACACAACGTGAGTAGGCCTGGATTTGTTGAGGGAAAAATCTGCAAAGGACACAGGAGAGGGAGCTAGAGACAAAGTAAGGAAAACCAACGCTACTGAGTGAAGATTTGAGTAAGGACTCACTCATACTCCAAGGTGGAAGAATTAGAGGCTACATCATTGGAATGAACTATGTATTCCTAAAGAGAATTCCTGGAGAGTAGTCATGTTCATTATCACACTAAGTCATTACCACTATCAGCACCACATCTTCCCATTACCACCACTGTGACCACTATTATCACCATCACCATCGTCATTAGCCCCACTGTGACCACCACCATCATCACCACCCTGATTGCCACCATCACCACCATCATTACCTTTATGATTGTTCATTATCGCTGCCATTACTAAGACCATCCCACCACCATCATTGTCACAATTTCCATCATCTCCATCATCACCACCCCTGTCGGCTTCTGCCACTGGTTTGCTGTGTGACCTTGGGAAACTCTTCATTTCTGTGACTATTCATTTCATTTTTCCATTTAGCAAATAATTACAGCGCCTCTGCTGTGTTAGGCTTGACTATAAGAAGGAGAGAGTAGGCTGTGATTATTGTAAGTCTGACCAACTTCCAATTCTGAGGCCAGAGAGAATCAATGGCGTTGCCTGATGATTGACCACACTGAAGGTTTCATGAAAACAGTGGTCATGGTAGCTGCAGAGTGGGGAGTGACCTTGCCCTGATGAGTATATCCAAGGGCAATAAAAGAGGTTTTATATCTTATCCAGTTCCTGTGGGGAGCAATAAATGCATTACTAAACTTGAGGACCTCAGGGATGTGGAGAAGCTGGGTGTGGTGGTGCACGCTTGTAATCCCAGTACTTTGGGAGGCGGAGACCAGAGGATCCGGGTTCATGGCCAGCCTCAGCTCTCAATCTCTTTCTCTCTCTCTCTCTCTCTCTCTCTCTCTCTCTCTCTCCCTGTCTCTCTCTCTCTCTACCTAGTGAGGCCCTCTGCAACTTCGTGAGACCCGGTTTCAAAATAAAGCAAAAAA
>PVJS01064388.1:0-10241 GCA_004027185.1 Glis glis | reverse complement strand
AGTACTGGGGATTGAACCCAGGGGCATTCTACCTCCGAGCTACACCCCCAGTCCTATTTTTTATTCTTTATTTTTAAACAGGGTCTCACTAAGTTGCGGAGGACCTCACTAAGTAGCTGAGGTTGGCCACAAACCTGGATCCTCTGGTCTCAGCCTCCCAAGTACTGGGATTATAAGCATGCGCCACCACACCCGGCTTATGTCTCTGATATATATATATATATATATATAGCCAGAAGTGAAAGCCCTGGATCTATAACATGCATATGTTCAATTTCAGTAGATAATTGCCAAACAGTATTCCTGTGTGGTTGTACAAACAGTCCTCCAAGCAGTGTTTAGGAGTTCCTTTTGTTCAGTGTGCTTGACACATGGTATTGACATTGTTATTAAGTTTAGCCATTTTGGTGGATTTATAGTTGTATCTCATAGTTTTCATTTTCATTTCACTGCTTATTGATGAGGTTAAATATCTGTATGTCTCTTGATTATTGGGAAAACTGCTTTTGGGAAATGCTTCTTCACATGTCTTGCTCAGTTTTCTGTTTGTCTTGTTTCTCCAGTTAATTTATAGGAGTTTCTGATATATTTTGGATGTGAGCACTTTTGTTATTTGTCTTGCAGATATTTCCACTTCACTCCATAGCTTTTCATTTTGGCCCTCTTTTTTTTTTTGCGGTACCGGAGATTGAACCCAGGGGCGTTCTATCTCCAGGCTACACCCCGGCCCTATTTTTTATTGTTTTTATTTTGAAACCAGGTCTCACGAAGTTGCGGAGGGCCTCACTAAGTAGCTGAGGCTGGCGGCGAACCCGGATCCTCCGGTCTCCGCCTCCCAAGTACTGGGATTACAAGCATGCGCCACCACGCCCACCTTCATTTTGGCCCTCTTAATGGTGTTTTAAGAAACAGAAGTTCTTAATTTTCTTGTAGTCCAATTTATATTTACCTTTATGGTTTATGCGTTTTATGTCCTTTTTAGAAATATTTCTCTACAATTATGAAGTATTCTCTTTATTATTTTTTGGAAATTTCATTGTTGTACTCTTTTGTATTCTGCCTGTAATTGATGTAATTATTTTTTTGTGTATGCTGTGAGGCAGGAGTTGGGTTTTTTCATTTATGATTGACTGATTTAGCCATTTTTTGACAATTCTTTCCTTTTCTGCTGCTTTGTAACAAATTAGGTATCTCTGTTTGGCTCTTTGTTCTGTTCATTGCTTTCTTCTGTAGGGTAAGTGCTCCCACTTTGTTTTTCTTTCTTTTTGTGGTCTGGGGATTGAACCCAAGGGCTTCTACCTCTGAGCTATACCCCAAGTTCTATTTTTTTTTTTTGCGGTACTGGGGATTGAACCCAGGGGCGTTCTACCTCCGCGCTACACCCCTGGCCCTATTTTTTATACTTTATTTTGAAACCGGGGTCTCACGAAGTTGCGGAGGGCCTCACTAAGTGGAGAGAGAGAAAGAGAGAGAGAAACGGAGAGAGAGAGAGAGAGCGAGCTGAGGCTGGCTGCGAACCCGGATCCTCCGGTCTCCGCCTCCCAAAGTACTGGGATTATAAGCGTGCGCCACCACGCCCGGCTTACCCCAAGTTCTATTTTATTGTTTATTTTGACAGTTTTTTTTTTTCGGTACTGGGTATTGAACCCAGGGGCATTCTACCTCCGAGCTATACCCCCAGCCCTAGTTTTTTTTATCCTTTATTTTGAAACAGGGTCTCACTAAGTTGCGGAGGGCCTAGTGTTGCCGAGGCTGGCCGCAAACCTGCGATCCTCCTGTCTCAGCCTCCCAAGTACTGGGATTGCAAGCATGCACCACCATGCCTGGCCTTCCACCTTGTTTTTCTTTTTCTTTCTTTTTTTTTTTTTGCAGTATTGGGGATTAAACCCAGGGGAATTCTACCTCCAGGCTACACCCTAACCCTATATTTTATTCTTTATTTTGAAACAGGGTCTCCCTAAGTTGTGGAGGGCCTCACTAAGTAGCTGAGGCTGGCCGTGATCCTGGATCCTCCAGTCTCAGCCTCCCACAAACATGCGCCACCACACCTGACTTTCCACCTTGTTTTTCAAGAATGTTTTTTTGACATTCTGTGATCCATCCGTCTCAGTCTTCCAAGTACTGGAATTATAGGCATGTCTGTCGATGAGTATCATGGTCACTAATCAAGGAATTGTGGAGTGGTGTAGGTAAGGGAATGGAATAGAAAATCCAGAAATAAACCCACACATTTATGGTTAATTGATTTTCTACAAAAGTGCCAACATAATTCTGCTAGGGAAAGGATAGTCTTTTCAACAAAAGTAGTAGAACAATTAGATATTCATATGCAAAAAAAAAACAAATCAAAAAAGAATCTCAGACAGAAGGATTTTAGGCTTGAGGCCAGCCTCAGCAATTTAGGGAGACCCAGTTTCAAAATAAAAAATTATGCCAGAGCAGGGCGTGGTGGCACACGCTTGAAATCCGAGTACTTCTGAGGCTGAGACAGGAGGATTGCAGGTTTGAAGCTAGCCTCAGCAACTTAAGTGAGGCTCTCAGCAACCTAGTGAGACCCTGCTTCCAAATGAGATATAAAATCGGGCTGAGGGTATAGCTTTGATGTAGAATGCCTGTGGGTTCAATCTCCAGAACCAAAAACAAAACAAAAAAATTAAGCTGGGCATGGTGGTACACACCTGTAATTTCAGTACTTGGGAGGCTGAGACAGGAGGATCACAGGTTTGAAGCCAGCCTCAGCAACTCAGTGAGGCTTGCATCAACTTAGCAAGACCCTGTTTCCCAATAAAAAAAAAATAAAATAGGGCTGGGGGTGTAGCTCAGAGGTAGAATGCCCCTGGGTTCAGTCCTCAGTACCTCAAAAAAAAAAAAAACCTTCACCGACATGGTAATAAGCACTTGAAAATGATACTATCATTAGATATTTGATACCACAATGATACTGTATACCCACATAGAATCACTAAAATAAAAAGATTGAGATAGCATTGGCATATGGATGTAGAGAAAATGGTATTTTATAATAATTTGGTTGTTTATTCTTATGCTTAGGGTCTGATACTTTTTTTTTTTTTTGCATGGTACTGGGGATTGCACCCAGGGGCGTTCTACCTCGGAGCTACACCCCTGGCCCTGTTTTTTATCCTTTATTTTGAAACCGGGTTTCATGAAGTTGCGGAGGGCCTCACTAATTAGCTGAGGCTGGCCACGAACCCAGATCCTCTGGTCTCAGCCTCCCAAGTACTGGGACTACAAGCGTGCGCCACCACGCCCAGCTTCTTTTCTTTCTTCTTGTTTTTGGTGGTGCTGGGAATGGAACCCAGCTAGGCAAGCGCCCTACCACTGAGCCATATCCTCATCCTGTGTGTGTGTGTGTGTGTGTGTGTGTGTGTGTCTGTCTGTCTGTCTGTCTGTCTTTCTTTCTCTCTTTCTTTTCTTGTGGTACTGGGGGTTGAACCCAGGAGCATTCTACCCCCGAACTGCACCCCCAGACCTATTTTATTTTTATTCAAATAGGGTTTCACTAGTTTGATGAGAGTTGCACTACTTGCTGAGACTGTCCTCAAACCTGCGATCCTCCTGTCTTAGCCTTCCATGTACTGGGATAACAGTATGCACCACCATGCCTGACTCTGTTTTTCTTTTTTGTAGTACTGGGGATTGAACCCAGGGGCAATCTACCTCTGAGCTACACCCCCAGTTCTATTTTATTTCTATTTTGAAACTGTGTCTCTCTAGGTTGATGAGAGTCTCACTCCGTACTGAGGCTGTCCTCCAACCTGCGATCCTCCTATCTCAGTCTCCCAAGTACTGGGATTACAGGTGTGGGCCACATAGAGAAAAACTTTTCACAAATCCAATCCCCATCTATGATAAAACCCATGGCAAACTAGGACTAGAAGGAAACTTTTTCAATCCACTAAAGAGCAACTATGAAAAAACTACAGTTACTTTTTTTTTTTTGTGGTACTGGGGATTGAACCCATGGGGATTCTACCTCCGAGGTATACCCCCAGTCCTTTTTATCTTTTGTTTTTTTGAAACAAGGTACATTGCTGAGGCTGTCCTTGAACCTGCCATCCTTCTGTCTCAGCCTCCCAAGTACTGGGATTACAGGCGTGCACCACCACACCGGGCTACAGTTAACATGTTTAATGGTGAAAACTTGAGTACTTTACACCTTAGTTTGGGAATAAGGCAAAAATGTCTGCTTTTATGACTTTTTTTTTTAATTGGTGTGGTACTGGAAATTGAACCCAGGGGCACTCAATCTCTGAGCTATACCCCCAGCCCTATTCTTATATTTTTATTTTAGCATCTCACTAAGTTGTGGAGGGTCTCACTGAGTTGCTGAGGCTGGCCTCAAACCTGTGATCCTCCTGTCTCATCCTACTAAGTACTAGAATTACAGGCATGTGCTACCACACCTGGCTTGCTTTTATGACTTTTTTTTTTTTTTTGCAGTACTGGGGATTGAACCCAGGGGCATTCTACCAGCCCTATTTTTTTCTTTATTTCAAAACAGGGTTTCACTAAGTTGTGGAGGCCTCACAGAGTTGCTTGCGATCCTCCTGTCTCAGCCTCCCAAGTATTGGGATTACAAGCGTGCGCCACCATACCTGGTGCTTTTATGACTTTTATTAAATATTATCCTGGGAATTTTATTTATTTATTTATTTTATTTTGTGGTACTGGGGATTGAACACAGAGGTCTTCTACCTCTGAGCTAAACCAGTTTTTTTGAAATTTATTTTATTTTATTTTCTTATGGTACTGGGGATTGAACCTAGAGGCATTCTACCTTTGAGCTACCCCCCAGCCTGATTATTTATTTCTTATTTGGAAACAGGGTCTTGCTAGGTTGATGAGAGTCTCACTACTTGCTGAGGCTGTTCTTGAACCTGCAATCCTCTTCTCAGCCTCCCAAGTATGGAATTACAGGTGTGCACCACCATGCCCGGCTTTTTTATTTATTTGGAAACAGGGTCTTGTTAGGTTTCTGAGAGCCTCACTAAATTGCAGAGGCTGGCTTTGAACCTGCTGTCCTCCTGTCTCAGTTCCCCAAGTACTGGGATTACAGACATACACCACCACACCTGGCTCCTGAGAATTTTAAAGAGGGTTATCATCTGTCAAAGAGCCTATAGCCTGTGCTGTTTTTTTGAGATGGGGTCTTGGTTCATTGCCCAGGCTGCCTTCTAGCTCCCAGACTCAAGTGATCCTCCTGCCTCAGTCTCCTGAGTAGCCGGGACCGCAGGTGTACGCCATTGTGCCTGGCTGTGTGATAACTCTTGTTTTTTTTTTTTTGTGGTACTGGCGATTGAACCCAGGGACATTCTACCTCTGAGCTACATCCCAGCCTTTCATGTTTTGTATTTAGAAATAAGGTCTCACTAAGTTGTTGAGAGTTTCCCTAAGTTGTCAAGGCTGACCCTGCCAGCTGGAGTCTGCATAAAAAGATAGCTGTGCATACCCGGGCATGGTGGTACACTCCTGTAGTCCCAGTACTTGGGAGGCTGAGACAGGAGAATCGCAGGTTCAAGACCAGCTCAGCAACTTGGTGAGACTCAGCAACCTAACAAGACCCTGCTTCAAAGCAAAAAAGCAAAACAAAAAGAAAGGGCTGGGGTGTATCTTGGAGTTAGAACGCTCCTGTGTTCAGTCCCTAGTCTGATACTGACACACACACACATACATACATACATACATACACACACACACACACATGGCCAGGCGAGGTGCTCACGCCTGTAATCCCAGTACTTGGGAGATTGAGACAGGAGGATCACAGGTTCAAGGCAAGTCTCAGCAACTTAGTGAGACCCTGGTTCAAAGTAAAAAAATAAAAAGGACTGGGTGTGTAGCTCAGAGGTACAATGTCCTTGGTTCAATTGAAAACTGTAAACCAGTACCACAACATAAAATAAATAAATATATATGTACATATAGAGACAGACAGACACAGGGCCTTACTATGGTCTCGAATTCCTGGGCTCAAGTGATCTTCTTTACTAAGCCTCCTGAGTAGCTGGGACTATAGGCCTGAGCCACCATGCGTGACTCAACATCTCTTCGTTCAGTTTAATTACTCTGGTTGACTTTGTTGAACTTTATGTCGATCTGATCATAATTTAGGATGAGATGTGGTATGAAATGCAAGATGGCTATAAGATTAAAATTTAATATTTTAGGCTTGAACAGTCAGCATGTTAGTAAGGACTGGAATCACTAGGGAAAGCTACAAAACCTAGAACTTGACTCTCTTGAACTAAGTGGCACAGATTGCTGATATAAGTGCAGAACAACTATGATTAGCAACCTGTATTTACTTCTCAGTATCTACTTGACCAGATTTTCTCATGGTGAGAACTTTGATATAGTTTATAATTAACTTGATCAATTGATCGATAAGAATTGTTAAAAACTGCAATTAACCTGTTGTAATCACCCTTCCATAAAAGATGAAATGGTAACTGTGTCAAGTGTTAAGATTGCTCCTTGAAATTGATGATGTCATTGCTCTTCCTAGCAGAGGTGCTCTTTCAGGTAAGTTATCCAGTGAGACAGTGCCGCTTTAGCCATTGTTCTGAAGTCTTTTTGTGTCTGGTCAAGATAGGGGGATCAGATTAAGGTCATATGTTCAGAGAGGCATCATGTTAGCAAACCTAATATTATTCAGTTATATGCTGAGGGTGGAAGCAGAGATGTCTGTGCTTTCTTCAATGTGTAGTTTGTAATTTTACAAACCTTCTGCTACTTAGATATTAACAGCATCTAGGCCTTGCCCATTTATTACTGTGTAAGTTAGTACTGAATAGAGGTCCTTATTTAAACCCTTAGTGTAGCCAGGAGTGGTGGCACACGCCTGTAATCCCAGTACTTGGGAGGCTGAGACAGGAGGATCGCAGGTTTGAGACCAGCCTCAGCAAATTAGACCCCCTAATTCAAAATAAAAATAAAATAGTGCTGGGGGTGTAGCTCACAGGTAGAATGCTTCTGGGTTCAATCCCCAGTACAAAAATAAATAAATCCTTAGTGTATAGTGAGACTTCTTTTTAAATGTGAAGGTAATAATGATCACTGTAGAAATAAAAGGGGAGGGGAGAAGAAAAAGTACACCAGCAGTTGGTCTTGGTGGTGCATGCCTGTAATACCAGTACTTGGGAGGTTGAGACAGGAGGTCACAGGTTCAAGAATGGTTTCAGCAACTTAGCAAGACTTGCAGCAACTTAGCAAGACTCGCAGCAACTTCGCGAGACCCTGTTTCAAAACAGAAGAAAAAAAAAAGGGCTGGGGGTGTAACTCCAAGGTAGAAGGCCCCTGGGTTCAAACCCCAGTACCACAAAACAAAATAAAGCAAAACCAAACAAACAAAACCAAAAGTGCACAAGCATGGCTCTATCTGGCCTTTTAAAAAAAAGTTTGTTGCCATCTAAATCAGTGCTATGTGTATACAAACATAGTATATATCCTTTTGTGTATTTTTTGCGATTCAACCCAGGGACATTTTCCCTTTGAGCTATGTTTCCGTTTATTTTATTTTATTTTATTTTTTATTTTTAAACAGGGTCTCACTAAATTGCTGACGGCCTCACTAAGTTGCTGGCCTCGAACCTGTGGTCTTCCTGTCTTAGCCTCCCAAGTACTTTGATCCTCTTGTTTCAGCCTCCTAATTTTACAGGTGTGTGCCACCATGCCCAGCCTATGTATCCTTTTGTATATAAATGATTGTATTATAATACATTCTTCTGTAACTTGCTTTGTTTTCTACTTTACAATATGTTGTAGATGTCTTTGCATGTAAGATACGAGATGTAGTTATCAAAATTATTTATTTATTTATTTTTTTGTGGTACTGGGGATTGAACCCAGGGGCATTCTACCTCCGAGCTACACCCCCAGCCTTATTTTTTATTCTTTTTTTTTTTTTTTTTTGGTGGTACCGGGGATTGAATCCAGGGGCATTTTATCTCTGAGCTACACTACCCTGGCCCTATTTTTTATACTTTATTTTGAAACCGGGTCTCACGAAGTTGCGGAGGGTCTCACTAAGTAGCTGAGGCTGGTGGCGAACCCGGATCCTTGGGTCTCCGCCTCCCAAGTACTGGGATTACAAGCGTGTGCCACCATGCCCGGCCCTATTTTTTATTCTTTAGTTTGAAACAGGGTCTCACTAAGTTGCAGAGTGCCTCACTAAGTAGCTGAGGCTGGCCACCAACCTGATCCTCTGGTCTCAACCTCCCAAGTACTGGGATTACAAGCGTGCGCCACCATGCTTGGCTTATTTAAAAATATTTATGTATTTATTTATTTGTTTGTTTGTTTATTTATTTATTTATTTTGCGGTACCAGGGATTGAACCCAGGGGTGTTCTACCTCCGAGCTACATCCCCGGCCCTATTTTTTATCCTTTATTTTG
This sequence comes from Glis glis, assembly GCA_004027185.1. Classification (NCBI taxonomy): domain Eukaryota; kingdom Metazoa; phylum Chordata; class Mammalia; order Rodentia; family Gliridae; genus Glis; species Glis glis. Next base: position 1,822 of record PVJS01064388.1, on the reverse strand, counting down.
AAACTGCATCTCACGAAGTTGCGGAGGGCCTCACTAAGTAGCTGAGGCTGGCCGCGAACCCGGATCCTCCGGTCTCCGCCTCCCAAGTAACAATACAATAATTGAACATCACTGAATGGGTATCCTTTGACCCTGTGAAAACATTTTATGAAGACTATTTTTATTTATTTGTTTATTTTTTTGTGCGGTACCAGGGATTGAACCCAGGGGCGTTCTACCTCCGAGCTACACCCCCGGCCCTATTTTTTATACTTTATTTTGAAACTAGGTCTCACGAAGTTGTGGAGGGCCTCACTAAGTAGCTGAGGCTGGCCACGAACCTGGATCCTCCGGTCTCCACCTCCCAAGTACTGGGATTACAAGCATATGCCACCATGCCCAGCATGAAGAGTATTTTTAAAAATAAAACTTCTAAGGCCAGGCATGGTGGCGCACGCTTGTAATCCCAGTACTTTGGGAGGCGGAGACTGGAGGATCCGGGTTCGCGGCCAGCCTCAGCTCTCTCTCTCTCTTTCCCTGTCTCTCTTTCTCTCTCTCTACTTAGCAAGGCCCTCCACAACTTTGTGAGACCCGGTTTCAAAATAAAGTACAAAAAATAGGGCCGGGGATGTAGCGTGGAGGTAGAACGCCCCTGGGTTCAATCCCCAGTACCGCAAAAAAAAAAAACAAAAAACAAAAACAAAAAACTTCTAGTTCACATGATATGTACATTTCAAATTTTGATAGTGCCAAATTGTACTTCAGTGGGGTTTGTACATTTTGCTCTATTAATTTTTCACAGAGATCTTAAGATAGCAGCATATTTCTTTTTTTCTTATTTTTGTGGTACTGGGGATTGAACCCAGGGGCATTCTACCTCTGCACCCCCAACCCTTTTTATTTTTTGTTTGGAAACAGGGTCTTGTTACTGTCCAGAGAGAATGAAGTTGTAGTTGTTAGATTGAAAAGGAGTGCTATGTTGCAAGGGTAAGAATTGATGTTACACAGCGATGGGTTTGTTTATGTGAGTTGAATAGAGGAGTAAGAGTCAAAACAAATCCTGTTAAACCAGGGAACATAGGAGGAGGGGCGTGTTTTAGGGAAAAATAGGTTCATTGAGAACTATTGAGTTGCATGTGGGACATCTTGGAAGAAATGTTCAGAAGGGAGTAGGTCTGCAGTGCAAGAGAGGCCAGAGTTGTAGCCGTGGTGGCGCACGCTTGTAATCCCAGTACTTTGGGAGGCGGAGACCGGAGGATCCGGGTTCGCGGCCAGCCTCAGCGCGCGCGCGCGTTTTCTCTCTCTGTCTCTGTCTCTCTCTCTCTCTCGCTCTCTCCTTAGTGAGGCCCTCCGCAACTTCGTGAGACCCAGTTTCAAAATAAAGTATAAAAAATAGGGCCGGGGGCGTAGCGCGGAGGTAGAACGGCCGGGGGCGTAGCATTGAGGTAGATCGCCCCTGCGTTCAATCCCCGGTACCGCAAAAAAAAAAAAAAAAAAAAAAGAGAGAGAGAGGCCAGAATTGTGAGTATTGACTGAGAAAATGTAAACTAAATACCTCTACAAAATAGTAATAGCTGAGATTGACCTGAGAAAGTGATGAAGGATGATAAAAAGACATATTTGAGGATAGAGCTCTAAGGTGTACTGGTCATTTAAAGGTTGATAAAGGCCGGGCGTGGTGGTGCACACTTTTAATCCCAGTACTTGGGAGGCTGAGACTGGAGGATCATGGGTTCGCGGCCAGCCTCAGCTACTTGGTGAGGCCCTCTGCAACTTAGGGAGACCCTGTTTCAAAATAAAGAATAAAAAATAGGGCTGGGGGTGTAGCTCAGAGGTAGAATGC
>PVJS01064387.1:0-10232 GCA_004027185.1 Glis glis | reverse complement strand
TCACTTCTTTCTTGCCCTTCCCCTTCCCTTGTACCCCTTCCCTTGTACCCCTTCCCTTGTACCACTGAGGGTTCTCTGTTATCATTGGAGTCCCTTTTGTGTCCCCACTACTCCCTAGGTTGCGCATATTAATGAAAACATATGTCCCTTCTTTTTTTGTGATTGGTTAATCTCACTTAACATAATGCTCTCCAGATCTTTCCATTTTCTTGCAAATGCTGTTATTTTGCTCTTCTTTATTGCTGAGTAGAATTCCATTGTATGTATTTCCCATAATTTTGTAATCCATTCATCTGTTGATGGACATCTAGGTTGGTTCTATAATTTGGCCACTGTGAATTGTGCTGCTGTGAACATGGGTATCTTTAATAAAATTTTAGAAAATTGAATTAAACAATATATAGAAAAAAATATTCACCAGGACCAAGTAGGACTTAAACATCAAAAAAAAAGAAACACTTAAGAGTAAATCTAAAAAAAAAAGACTGTTTTAACCCATTAAGTCCCAAGTTTTAAATTCTGCAAATTGGAAGAAAGAAATTGACATAGGTTCATTAAAATAGGTTGGATCATAATCTAGGGCTTATATGTGTTACATATATAAAATACAATATTATAATTACAGTAGTATAATGATTTCATTATTATTATGTAGTTATATATTATATGCCAAATAATATATGTTTTTATATGTTCCATATCTGGGACAATAGGACAAAATGGGTTAAGATCCATTTGAGAAAAACTGTAAGACTGATGAAAGAAATTGAAAATATAAATAAATTAAGAAACATTTCATATTCATAAATACAAAAACTTGATATTGGCAAGATGTTAGTGCTCCCCATCCTAATATATAGATTCAATGCACCCACAATCACAATCAAAACCTCAGAAAATTATTTTGTAGATATTAACAAACTAATTTTAAAGTTTATATGGAAAATCACAAGACCCAAAATAGCCAACACAATACTGGAGAAGAACAAAGCTTGAGGGGTTCAGCATCACAGAAAGTGGGGAGCCGCTCATCCATGATTCCCTCACACCAAAACAGCAGTGTGAAGCAAACCCTGGGAGAGACGATGAAGCCAGACTAAGTTATGATGCTCTCAAGAGAGGAGGAGAAGAGGGACACGTTCCTGTAATTAGCTCTTGATGACCAGTGGGATTACAGCAAATGTCACAAGCAGCAAAAGAAGTCCTCGTCTTCGACCAGGATAGCGAAAGCCATGTTGAAACTGGCAGTGAGTGACCTTAATACAAGCGGAACCTGACTGCAGGCGGGGTGTCAGCGACTACAGGAGAGGGGGAAAAGCGACAGAAAAAAATTAATAAAATTAGAAAAAGGCATTCTTGCTTTCACTGGGGCTCATGGATTTCCCATGTTCTACTCATATTTCACTGCTTGGCCCACTTGGACCATGATCTCATAAAAAATAAGTGGGTTATGCTGCCAATTTTTGCTACAGAGTAGAATGATGTTCTCTTACTGCTCAGAAAACTCTATGGCCTTTATTCCGAGCTGTATTCTAACCAGATTCCTCCACCTGACTTTGTATACAGAGATTCAACCAACCTAAGACTGAAAATAGCTTACCAAGTTCACCTGAATATTTATATATATATATATATATATATATATATATATATATATCTTTTTGTCACTGTTGCCTAAAAATACAGCATGAGAATAATTGATACAGCATTTGCATTGCATTAAGAATTATAAGTAATCTAAAGGTGATTTCGAGTACACAGGAAGATGTGCATAGATAATGTGCAAATGCGACATCATTTTACATAAGGGAGTTGGGCATGTACCTATTTTGGTATCCACGGTTCCCAAAATAAATACCCTGTGAAGACCAAGGCCAGAATTGAGGTTCAAGAGACTGGAGAAGCAGGCAGGGGGCAATAATGGAAGTTCCAGGCCAAAGGCTTTGGACTCGATTTGGTAAAGTACAGGGAACGAAGAGTGGTGTGTTGAGACATAGGTGATACACAGCAGGTCATGCTGGACACTGAATGGCAGGCGAGTGAGGAGAACCATGCACATACAAGTAGAGACCAGCAGTTAGGAAGGCTGTTTAGAATTTAGCCAAGAGGTGAGGATGAGGATATTCAGGCTTGGGCAGTGGTCATAGGACTGGAAATTAGGAGGCTATTGGAGGAGCATTTGTCAGGTAAGATGGACAAGACTAGATGGCTGACTGATGCAGGGAAGTACAAGGGGTCAATATTCAGGGCTGAATTGCAGGTGTCTGTCCTGGGTACCCCAGTGGATCACCAGTGGATGCTCACTGCAATCTGAGACAGCAAGGGATTTCATTCAAAACTTATTCTGTCAGAATCTCTGAAAAGACTGGAACATGGGTGGGCTTTCCTGGGATAACAACACTCACTCGTGTATTACCAAAAGAATCTCAAGCAGGTGGCACAATTAGCCGGTCAACTCCTCCTCCTGCTCCTTCTCCTCCTCCTTGGAAGTCTGTGACTCCACCCCAGTCCATGACCCATTTCCCTTCTCTTGGAAGGAACAATTATCCATGGGTTTATCGGCAGAAAACCCTGTGTGCTTCACTCATCATTTAAATACTTGTAGTTGATTGCCAGCATAAAGAGGTTTATAACCTTTCCATTGGACGAAATGACATCTGCTTTTCACTAGGTTTAACATCTGGCTATTCTAACAAAGCATATAATTATATTTAATGGATGAGAAGTGTCTGAGGGATCGCAGTCAAGTATCTGAATAAAACCCTAAAGCGCAAAGGCAATTCTTGGGAATTTACCTGGTAGACTTCCCAGGCAAGGGAATGCCCTTTTGTCCAGGAGTATGTTGAGTGTTCATGCCATGCCAAGTGCAAACACTGGGTGGGTGGGGGGGGTTATACATAGTTCCATAAGGCAGGAGCAAAGGGACTCTAGTGCATGAAAGCCAGAAGTTCAGCCGGCATGGGTCACTGAAGGTCTTAAGGCCTGAGATAAGCTTATAAACGATGCCCTGAAAGCCCAAGAACTCCTGAAGAGTGTGTCACAGAAGAGCAATGTGATTAAATGTGCTTTTAACAAGCCTGCGCAGCACTGGAGGAGCAAGGGCAGGGAGGCGTGGTAAGGAGGTAGACCAGAAGACTCTCCAGAAGATCCAAGGGAGAAGTGCTAAGGGGAGACAGCCAGACCGCTCTCAGAGGCCACTACAGGACTGATGGAGCCTGTGACCTAGAGGAAGACTCTCCATTGCTCTCAGCCTCAGTTTCCTTATCAGTAGAATGAAAGCAATGGGGTCTAACTCACAGGTATTTTTGTTAAGCCCACTAAGTTGTAGCCATGTTTATTTTTGCTGTATTAAATCAAAGCAAACGATGCCTTCAAAGAAACCATATGGAGATGGGCCTTGGGATACGTCCAATGCATACAAACTAATAAGAAATAAGATGATTCCAAATCAAATATCATACCTGACACGTGTTCAGATGCTGGAGTAAACTCACAAATGGAAATCCGGAGGTGGAAAAACATCCTGGTGAAAAATATAGTCTTGGAAGGTAGGGAGAATCTGGGACACAGGAGGGACTCCAGACAAAGGGGCAGACACCTCACTGGAGTGAAGAGGGGACCTAACTGAGGGAGATGGGAGGGGGGAGGAAGACTTGAAGAGGGAAACACCTCAATGGACATGATGCACATACACAAACTCATCAAAGCCGATCACTGTGCTGAGCATGGGAAGGTGGGGAGGGAGAGGGAATGGGGTGGGCACTGGGGGAGGGCTCAACGAGTGCTGTGTGCATGCATGCCTCTATCACCCTGAACTTCATCAAGATGTATAATTACAATGCACCAATTAAAAAAACATGGTCTTGGAAATTCCTAGACCTGGGATTCCATACTGGTTGCACGGATTTCACTTAAAGGCTGTGCTCTCTGTCTCAAGTCAACGCTTTGAGCTTTCTGCTTTTAAAAGAAGATATTCTACTTGGAATCAGATCATTTGAGGGGAGAGCTCAGCATGACCCTTCACACATATTAAGGCTCAGCGACCAACCTGAGGTCCATAGGATTTAGTTACAAGCCAGTGAGCAGCAGAGGTAGACCTTGCATCCAGGACTGTTTTACTCCAGAAAATGCGTGCTTTTATCAGGACTATGCTGAAAGTATTAAACCTTGAAGTTATCTGTTTAATCAGATTGAGTACTTATCTGGAAATTTAGAAAACAAAACAAGACCAGCAAATTAGATAACTTCAGCAAAATGGACAAATTCCTAGTAAGCCACAAACTACTGAAATTGAGGAGAAGAAGATACAGAAAATGCAAATAAATTGAATAATAAAACAATCAAATTAGCAATATAAAAAGTTACTAGGCCGGGCGTGGTGGCGCACACTTGTAATCCCAGTACTTTGGGAGGCAGAGACCGGAGGATCTGGGTTCGCGGCCAGCCTCAGCTCTCGCTCTCTCTCTCCCTGTCTCTCTGTCTCTCTCTCTCTCTCTCTCTCTCTCTCTCCTTAGTGAGGCCCTCCGCAACTTCGTAAGACCCGCTTTCAAAATAAAGCATTAAAAAAAAATAGGGCCAGGGGCGTAGTGCGGAGGTAGAACACCCCTGCGTTCAATCCACAGTACCGCAAAAAAAAAAAAAGTTACCATACAGAAAATCTCAATCCTAGACCAATTCGCTGATGAATTCTATTAAGAGTATTTAAAGACTATCATTTCTAACAGTTTCCCAAACTATAAATGACAAAGAAATACTTCATGGCTCATTCATGGAGGATACTATTACACTAATATGAAGCCAGAAAAAAACATCAAGAGAAATTTACCAACAAGTATGTCTATGAATGTAGTCATAAATATCAACAAAATATCACCAACCAAATCCAGCAACAAATGAAAGGTCTTATATATTATAATCAATTTTGACTCTTTCCAGGAATACAAGATTAGTTCAACATTTGAAAATCAATTAATGTAATTATCCACTAATAGAATAAAGGACAAAAATCATGTAATTATCTCAAGAGATGCAGGAAGAAAATGGTTGACAAACTCCCAACACCCTTTTATGATAAATGCACTTGAAAAACTAGGAAGAAGGAAACTTCATCAAACTGACAAAGGGCATGTATGAAAAATCTACAGGTAATATTATACCCAATTGTGAAAAACTAAATATTTTCACCAAAGATCTAGGAACAAGATAAGAACGTTTGCTTTTATCACTTATATTTAACATTTAGCTAGAAATTCTAATGAAGGCAATTACACATAAAGGCATTAATATTGGAAAATAAGAAGTAGAACTATATCTTTGTGGATGGCCTGATCTTCTATATAGAAGATTCTAAAGAATTCACTACAAACCCATTAGAATTAATAAACAAGTTCAATATGGTTTCAGGGTACAACATCAATATACATAAATCAATTATATTTCTATGCATTAACAATGAACAATTTATAAATTAAGTAAGAAAAATACATGCACAATAGTTTCAAAGGGAATAAAATACTTTGAAATACATGTAACAAAAAAGTGTTCAATGTGTATACTTAAAACTACAAAACAATTATTGAAAAATTGGAGACCGAAATACATGGATAGATGCCCTGTGTCCATGTAGTGTTCATATTAATCTATAGATTTAATGCAATCTATATCAATATCCTAGCTGTCTTTTTTGTAGAATAGATAAGGTGATTCTAAAATGCATATGGAAATGCAAGGGACTCCATATAGCCAAAATAGTCCACAGAAGAATAGTATAGTGCTCAAATTTCCCAATTTTAAATGAACCACAACACCACAGTAACCAAGACAAAGTAGTACTGGCATGGAAATAGGTACAGTAAATAGAATACTATTTATTGTTAACTAATTTTCAAGTAATGAAAAGATCTAACTTTGATTATGGCAATGGTTGTAGGACTCCATGAATGTACTAAAGCCACAGGTCGGTTGTGTGGCATGTGGATAACATTTCAATGATGCTGTTATATTGAAAACAACAAGGGGAAATTTTTAGGTTGTTGACTAAATTGAACTATTTAGTTTTTTAGTTTTTTAAATTTTGTTTGACTTGGAATGAGAAAGCCCCTCTTTCACCAGAAGCTATCACTTACATCTGAGGATGGAGAATTTGGGTGGTCATGACCATTAGAAACTCTGAGAAAGTGAACTTTGGTTTTGGATTAAAATGTTATATCATTTTATTAATGTTCTCACTTGCTGCCTCCCCCCCTGAAGACATTCTTAATTTCCCTTTGATGCCATCTAAAAGCATCTGAACTGTACCCATTTATAGAGCTTCCAGGACAGGGTGATGGACAGACACCTGCTTCATTGTGGAAAGTCCCTCTGGAAGATATCAGGCAACCCAAGATTTCCCAATGCCAATGGATGGATGTGGACATGGAATCCTGGGAGCCAGGAGCCCTTCCTCTGGCCATGAGATTCTGCACAAATCTCTCATCTTCTGTGGACTTCCCATTCCTATTTCTTATTATCACAAATGGTCTAGCTACTTCATAGGACCACCACAAAAGATGAACCAAAGCGTCTGAAAGCAATTTAAACTCTTTTAAACTTCTTTACAAATGTACACCAAGCTTTAGAGAACCCTGCATGTGTTAAGTCACCTTTTTGTCACTGTGACCAAAATACCTGACAAAAACAACTTAGAGGAGGAAAGGTTTATTTGGGCTTAGTTTCAGAAGTTCAGTCCATGGTCATTCGGCTCCACGGCAGAAACATCATGGCAGAAAGGCATGAAGGAGGAGAGGTGCTCAGCTCATGGCAGCCAGGAAGCAGAGAGAGAGAGAGACTGGGGGTGGGGGGCAGGGACAGGTACAGTCCTCAAGGGCACACCCCCAGTGACCTACCTCCTCTGACTATTCCCCACCTGCCTGCAGTTACCACCCAGTAGTCTGTTCAAATCATTAACCTAACAAATGGGTTAATCTACTGATGAGGCCAGAGTCTTCATGATCCAGTGACCGCCAAACTCTCCTCCTCTGGACATTGCTGTACTGGGGACCAAGTCTTCAATAGGAACTTTTGGGGGACATTCTAGATCTAAACCATACATCATCAAAGTCCTTTTTTTATAAATAAAACACCAGAGGCTCTGGGATGAGTTACTAACCATAGAGTGGCAGGGTTGGGTCTAGAATCTAGGTTTTTGTCCCCCTCCCCTCCAGATATGACCTCTGGTCATCTACAGTCCACAGCCCTCTCCCAGCAAATTACAGGCATCAATTTCCTTTGCAATCCATGCATGTGGTTTTAAAAAAAATCCACAAGGTACCACATCTGCTACTTTAGAACACTCATCATTTCTGGGCCAGAAATGTTTGATATCAGTTAATCGAAAAAGATTAAAGAAGTATCTTAAGTAGCCACCGAATTGACTGTCTAATTATTAACGGATAATTTTTTTTCTGACACTTCTTCTATTTTTGTATTTGCCCTCAGGAAGAAAAAAGTTCAGAGGTCAGGATCAAAGAAGATCAAGAGATCAAAGAAGATCAAGAGTTCAAAGTGCTTTGTGACTGTCAAATATGTCATTTAAAAGAATGTCAAATTTTCTATTTGTGGGAAAATAAATACATTTTCTATGAATTGCTTAAAATAATTAAGCATTTTATTAGGAGAATTTTAAATTAATAGACTTCCTCAATTGTGAAAATCTGTGGATTTTTAACATGAGCATTTACCTTAAGAGTCAGACGTTTGGGGGAAAAAATGGTGGACTCCCAACAGTCTGTTTGGTCTGAGCCAGAGCAAAAGGAAGTGGGCAGCATTCCTATCCTTCCTCTCTGTGAAGAAAAACATAAATAAACATGTGAGCTCTGTGTTTAGCAGTGAATCTAGCCCCGTTCCCAACACAGACTCCTGGGATATACTCTGCCCCTCTCTGGACCTGCCTTCTGCAAGGAACTTCTCCCTTTGCTAAGACTATGTTATCTCCACAATTACACTCCCATAACTCAGTTATATATAAATATATATATTTTAGGGGCAGGGTGGGAATGAGTTCCTGTGATGGTTAGTATGGACTGTTGACTGGATCATGAAACACCTAAGATTCTGTGACTTTGGGTGTGTTGACACGATGATTGGTTTCTGTCATGGCAGATTGAAGGGAAAGTCCTGCCCTGAATGTAGGCGGCATGGTTCTGATAGACACAGGACCTGGATAAAAGAAGGAGAAAGCCAGGTGAGGGCTTGTGTGGTTCTTCCTGAAGAAAAAACATCTGCTCTCATCTGAGATATCTGCCTTCAGCTCTTCCAACTGGACCTTCACCATCGTTTCTCTGGAGAGTTTCCTGGCTTTTCCATGTTGGACTGGGACTGAATAAGTGGTCCCTCTGATTCTGAGACTCCAATTCTTAGACTACTCTACCAGCTGCTGGTTCCTCGGGCTCTCCACATGCAGTCGGAAACTTGGGACTGCACTGTTTTGGACTGTAAGCTGATTTAATAACTCCCCTTTTTCCATATACATGACCTGTGAGTTCTGTTACTCTAGTGAACCCTGACCAATACGGTTCCTCTCCTCATTATCCAACCATCCACCTCGGCCATACAAGCATTGTGAACTTCTCTTAACAAGTCTCAGTCTGTTTGTATTTATCTCTGTCCTCTCCTCTCGAGCTTCCTGAGAACAGGGATGATGTTTGAAATGACTCCCTTTTTTCTCTTAGACAGAAACTGTCATAGACCAGATGCTCCAAAGAGGTCCTCCTGGGCATAGTGACTCTCAGACCCTGGGCTTTGTGATCATCAATTATTGCTGGAAACATGGAGTGCGGATTCCCCAGACCACTGACCTTCTGTTCTGAGGTTTGCTTCTCCTGGCTGGGTTGAGGCTCCTCCCTCAAGGTCAAAGACCACGCCTTCTCCTCTCCACTGTGAACTAGGTTTTATAACTGTCCTTATGCATGGGGAGCCTATTTCAAATCCTAATATAGCATTCCAGATTGTTCTCAAGAAATCTTAAACTCTCACTAATACCAGAGAGATCTATGAGTGCCCATTGCCAGCACTTTGGCAAAAGAAACAAAAAAACACTTTTATTTATATTTCTCTGATCATTCATGAGGTTGAGCATGCTTACATACATTTTCTTAATCTCCATGTTTTCTCTGTAAATTCCACAAATTGTTTATCATATGTCCCCTCTATTCTATTAAATGGATTACCATTTTATCAATTCATAGGGGCGCTTGGCACAGTATTCAGAACACACCAAAGTTACACAATGTGTACATGCCAGTGCAGGTTATAAGCCTGCTGCGAGGGGACGTCTCGGTCCTCGGGCAGTCTAGGGGTCCTGAGCCAACATCACCCCAGGCCTGCTGGTCAGGCTGCACACGAGGCCACCCATTACCCCATTCATTTACAAGATGCTAAACTCATACTACCCATGTTTAGATGTATGATGGCATGAAATAATTTGGCAAAAAGTGTCATTTCATATATAGAAAAGTTTTAATATAGATCACAGTTTGTTTCTACTGTCATTTACTACTTCATGGTATCCCTTAACATAAACTATCTTTAATACTTTATATAATCAGTTATATCGATATTTCCTCTCGTACTTGATATTCCCTTCTAATTGTGCAATTGAACATAGTTTCCAGGCGGGCAGTTACTTTTGTTTGCCCCATCACTGTGTGTCCTTAGTGCCTAGACGTGCTGGCACATAACATGCTTGATAAACACTAACTAATGAGTGAACTGCCCTGCGGCGTGTGGAGTGTAATACGATGGACCTGCACATGGAGTGTGAGCGGGGATGTTTCCTCTGTGAAGAACTAAGGTTTGACCTCATTGGGGTTGGAGGGGGATTAGTACTGTGTATCTTCCTTTTTTTTTTTTTGGAACTGGGGATTGGCCCCCAGCCTCTTTTTTTTTTTCTGCAACAAGGCCTTTCTAAGTGGTTGAGTGTCTTGCTAAATTGCTCAAGCCTGCAATCTCCTGTCTTGGCCTCCCAAATACTAGGATTACAGGCGTGAACTACACCTGGCTATCCTTGTTGTTTTCTTCTTCTAAAGTAATCTTCTCCTTTCTCTTTCATAACACATGCCCGGTGGTTCAGCACCACCGTTCTTTGTGCCAGAGGATCAGGGATGAGGCTACAGGCCACACTGGGGCTCAGGAGAACTCACTTCAGGGGACCCTGTTTGCAGATTGAGCCTCTTTTTTTTTTTTTTTTTTTTTTT
>PVJS01064386.1:0-10242 GCA_004027185.1 Glis glis | reverse complement strand
GAGAGAGAGAGAGAGAGAGAGAGAGAGACAGGGAGAGAGACAGGGAGAGAGAGAGAGAGAGAGCTGAGGCTGGCCGCGAACCCGGATCCTCCGGTCTCCGCCTCCCAAAGTACTGGGATTACAAGCATGCGCCACCACGCCCGGCCTCAGAACAAATGTTTTATTGGGAAATATAAGGCAGAAATAGTAGTAGTAATATTTAACATGATGTGGAATCAATCAATGAATTAGAGTCTTGCTAGATCCCTGAGGGTCATGTGATTCATGATAGTTCATACATAATACATTATTGGAAAGTTCTGGAAATTTGAAGGCAAAAAAATCCCAGGATCCAGAAAATCTACTCCAAAACTCAGTCTCCACACCTGGAGAATTCGGCCTGGCACTTGCAAGAGTCAGAGCAATATACTAATGATCATTTCTGCTATGTGCTTTCCAAAGAGGCTATGAATAGAGGTAAATCTAAGTTGTGATACCAAATTCTTTTCTGAGAAAAGTTTCTCTTTTCTTGGATGAACGCCAGTGGGTCTGTTGAAGAAATGATTAATTATGTGGATTCTTTCATTACTGTAGTCTAATGCTGCTGCTACCTGCTTTGGCTTTGAACTTTTTACAAAAGTACTGACACAAAAACATTATTAGAAGTTTTCCTCAGAAGTTAAAAAATGTCATACAAATGAAAAAATGGGCATGTGCCTAAATTCAATATTAATCAAAGATGCTAACCTTTCAGAAGCTAATTTTTATGTGACTTTCATGAATCCATTCATCAAGAATGTTAAAGAAAAGTGCACTATGAGATGGTCTGGTTTCAAGTTTCAAAGATCCATACTATTTATTTTTAGAGCAACAAGACCATCTGTAACCTTTGAAAGTTAGAAACCAAACAGAGGGGGTTCTGGAATTTCTATAAAGGAGGGCCTTGGGCAGCAATCTTTTGGAATGGAGTACTAAAAATTCTTTTGATGATACATGTCATAGCAAGCACATTCTTTTCCCTTGGGTTGCATATTTATTTGGTATAGGTTAGAAGACACAGGGATTGATAGAGATTATAAGAAACTAAAAACTCCCCTCCCTTGGAATCTCCATGAGCATCCTGGTTAGTTGTCTATAAACCAAGGTATAAAATTTATCAGTGCATCTCACGTTATATGTGAGTCTCACAGACTTCTGGGCCTCACATTACTACATAGGCCACGTCCACCACAGGAGGCTGGGTGAGGTAGGAATCAAAATCAAGGTCTCTAGCATCAGATGATCGGATCAGCATCATGACCCCAGCACTCATGGCTGCGGGACATTGACCATTGTCACTATTTTCTCGTGTGTAAGACGGGGAAATTCACAGATTGTTCCTCATTGGATTGTTGTGATGATTAAATGAGTGCCCGAGAGATACTAAGAACCATATAAATGTTAGTATTTTCTTACTCAGTGGAAAAAGTGCCAGGCTTACATCTCATGTTCCCAACAAAATAAAACCCATGGAGTTCAGGATGGTGCAACATGAGGAACATTTTGTCTTGACCTAGTGGCTCCTCAAATTAATAATTCCAAGGGAGAAAACAGTCACCAAGGAACTCCGCATAAAACAGGCTAAAATCTCATGCTCACTGAGAAGACAGGTAGGATATATGTCATCTAATCCTGGAAAGCTAATATGCAATGGCAACTATTCACATAAGGCTGGGTATACAAGAGTCTTGCACGTCTTTGACGTGCTCTAATTTATATTTTGTGGCCTGTACACTCACAGATGTGCAAACATAACCTATACATTGGGAATGGCCAGAGAGTGTAACAGCCATTAATAAAACAGGAGTGTTCCACTAAAAGACACATGCAGAGCAAAGAGATATAAAAGGCTAAGAAAATATTCCATCTGTGACCACAGCACTGGGGAGAAGGGAGGAAGGGCAGGTAGATATAAGGCCAGGAACTAAAGCTCTGACCACATGCCTCATAGCATCTAAATGGGGTTCCTTTTATTAAACATTATTTATTTATTTATCTATTTATTTATTGGTACAGAGGATTGAACCCAGGGTTATTCTCCATCCAAGATATACTCCCAGCCCTTTTTATTTGGAAACAAGTTCTCACTAACTTGCTGAGGGTCTTGCTAAACTGTTGAGGCTAGCTTCCAACCTGAGATCCTCCTGTTTCAGCCTCCCCCCACCCCCAGTACTGGTATTACAGATGTGGGCCACCACGCCTGGCTGGAGTTCCTTTTTGAGCAAGTAACAAGATGAAGTTCACAGATAGAAAGCAGAGAGCACAGCGGAGGCGGAGGTCCAGCCATCTTGACTACAGTTTGGGAAGGAGCCATGGCTGAAAGATCTGAATTTCTAGAACATATATTCAGATATTGGTTCTCAGCAAAGTGTTGATCCCTAGAGCACTGACAAGATATACTCCAGAATGTTCCATAGTCTTCACACAGAGACAACTACGTACTCACACACCAGCATGGGCATACCCAAACATTTTGTTAACAAGCACAAGGACTCCAGTGGGTTAATGTCTATAAATAGCTTCTAATCTCACTTATAGCACCTGGAAACCATTTTCAAAATTTGTGTACTCTCAAACATCATGCTTTTGTTTCTCCTAAATTATACCTTTGGATTTTTTTTCTTTTGGCAAACATCTGAGCTTAATTTTCCCCTTGTTTTGATTTTAGTCTTAGATTATTTTATATGTTCCTCAGAACTGGTAAAGAAAAAAGGAGTGACTTGTTGCTTTTATAGTCCTAACAATTCCCCACAGGTAAACCTTCTGAAGTATGATTGACTCTCAATACACAGAATAAACTGTGGCTTCATCCTCATGATTCCTAAATGCTATTGTGTGTAGGAAGGTCTATTTTTATCAATTGAGCAACATTTCCCCCGTTAGTTATTAAACACGTACTACACAGAGCTGTAAAACCAAATCGAGATGTCAAAGTGCTGCCCTATGGTTTTAAAATCTACTAATAAAAAGTGAACCATTCTACTAAGTAAAAACCACAGTGTAACTACTCAGGGCCAGTCATGATCTCCTCTTGGGTCATGTAGATAAGCAAAATTAATATCTAGCTGCTTTAGGGAATGTATATTCTGCTATTTACTGCACTCTAATCTAACTATCTCCGTTCTTAGTTCTATTAGCCCCAAGGAAAACCAGAAGCAGAAGTTATTACCCAATAAGCCATTTTCTTTATAAGAAAAATAGAAATGTATAAGTCAATAATTATGGGGCACAGGACTACCCAGTCATACTCATGAAAATGCATGGAGAGAGGTCTCGTGCTTGGAAAGCCACACCATTCACACTAACCCAGGTGTATGCTCACCTTGACCCCCACGTGCAACAAGAATATATGCAAATATCGGCTATGGTAGGAATAGACAGGTATTCCTTAGAGTCACTCTTGGGCAGAGATGCTTTGGGCAAGTCTCTGGAGTGTCCTGATCCTGCCAAAAGGAGACTAGAAACAAAAATACGAGTAAATAATGAGCGCAGCACAGAACACAAGGAACTAGTTTCTAGCAACACAGAAACTGATCTTGCAGGAAATCCTTGCAGGAAACAGAGAAAAGAGACACACACCCAAGAGGAAGGTCACTATAGATCAACAGCAACATGAATGGCTTCTACCGCTGCTTTCACATATATGAATGTCATCTGGTCTTCACAATGTGTTACAATGTATTGTAAGTGATAAGGAAGCAGGTTTTTGAAGCATCTCCCCCATGACGTTTAAACAGGAAAGATTTCCCAACCTTCGCTTTCAACCAGGCGGTGTCAAATTGCTCCAAATGATCACTCAACATCATCTTAGGAAAATCCCATTTTTAAAAAGATTTTATTTTTTAGAGAAGTTTTAGGATTACAAGAAAATTGCACAAAAAGAATAGAGTTCACCAGGCGTGGTGGCGCACGCTTGTAATCCCAGTACTTTGGGAGGCGGAGACCGGAGGATCCGGGTTCGCGGCCAGCCTCAGCTCTCTCTCTCTCTCTCTCTCTCTCTCTCTCTTTAGTGAGGCCCTCCGCAACTTCATGAGACCCGGTTTCAAAATAAAGCATAAAAAATAGGGCCGGGGGCGTAGCGCGGAGGTAGAACGCCCCTGCGTTCAATCCCCGGTACCGCAAAAAAAAAAAAAAGAATAGAGTTCCTATATATCTCTTACTCCCCAACACAGTTTCCCCTATTATTAATATCTTGCATTAGAATGGAATATTTGTAACGATTAAATCCCAACATTTTTCATATCTTCATATTGTCTCTCTCATCATTGTCCTTACCTTGTACCTGCCAGAGTCTTTTTCCCCAGAGGCTAGTGGCTGTTCGGGAGACACCAGAAAACTGCAGCGTAGCACAGTGGTTAAGAGAGAGAGGTGCTGGAACTAGTCTAGCTGGGTTAGGATTCCAGCTCTGCCTCTCACTGCCATGAAGTTTTGGTCCAGTTATCTATGGTTTCCTGCTGGTAAAGTGGGAATAACAATACTCCCTAACTTTTAGAATTGCTGTATGCTCAGTACTCAATAGGTATTCATTTTATTAACTTGCTTTTTCCTTTTTCCTTTTTTTTTTTTTTTTGTGCTCCTGAGGATTGAACCCAGGAGCATTTTACCTTGGAGCTACACCCCAGTCCTTCTTATTTTTTGTTTTGAAATAGGGTCTCACTAGGTTGCTGATAGTCTCTCTATGTTTATGAGGCTGTTCTCGAACCTGCGATCATCCTGTCTCAGCCTCTCAAGTACTGGGATTACAAGTGTGTGCCGTTTTCACCACACCCAGCTAACTCTTTTCCATTATTATTACTATTTCTCTCTCTCTCTCTCTCTCTCTCTCCCTCTCTCCCTCTCTCCCTCTCCCCCCTCTCCCTCTCCCTCTCCCTCTCCCCTCTCTCTCCCTCTACCTCCCTCTCTCCCTCTCCCTCTCCTCTCCCTTTCCCTCTCCTTCTCCCTGTCTCCCTCTTTCATGCTCTGTGCCAGTTTGACCCCAACCCAAGCACCAAACTCTGAGGAAAGGGCAACAAAAAAGCTCACACGTGGACAAGGCCAAGAATTCAGGTCAGAATGGACCTGAGACTTAGTTAAGCTTGACCCAAGGAGCCAGAGAAGCTTCTGGAAGTCCAGGAAGAGCCCTGGATGACTGGCCATGCAAAGCCGCCCTCCTGGGCACATACAGGACAGGAGAGTCATTAGCCCCATTCCACCCCACACGCAAACCTCGTTCCATCAGCTTTTCCCACTCATACTATGTTGGGGGATGGGGATTTCTGAAAGCAAACGCGTCGGGGTAAGTGTGCTCTTCTAGGGCCTAGAGTGACTAAGCATCTCTCAGCCGACCTCAAGGAGAGGAGGGGTCTGGCTGAGGCACTGACCGAGCACCAGTACAGGAGTCGGCTCTTCATACTCCAGCGCAGGAAATCAACACTGCCCTGACAGAACGGCATGGTGGCTGCAATTGGCTTCATAGTCACCTCGCACGTACGTGTGTGCAGGAGCGGATGGGCGAGTAGAGGATAAAGTTAGATATGAAACAAGATTGGCCATTTGCTCAGAATTCTGGAAGTCAGATAATAGATCCATTAGGGTTTGTTTTACTATTTTTCCTCTTTTTTTTTTTGAATACTTGAAATTTTCCACAATAACAAAGCAAAAAATAAATAAAGTCAAATCTTCTCTAATGGATCACTGAGAATTGAAGGTGAGATTCTTCTTGTGTTTTGTCTGTGACTGAATCCCTGGTCACCAGCGCAGTTCCCCACAGAGAGCTGAGTTCTGTAAAGAGTTGCTGACTGAACAAACATCAGGTGTTAAAAGTCAGAAACAGTCAGTAAGCAGAGATACAGAGAGAGAAAGAGAAATGCGTGCTTGTGAGCACGCACAGGCACGCCCTGGAGCCAGGGATGAACGATGAAAAGACAGCTCCTGCCCTCACGTTGCTTCTGCTGCTGCCGTGTGCCTCTTTCTCTTGATCTCTTGGCCTATTTGAATAAGACACTTGGAGTGCAGTAGGATCTGTAGGGAGAATGACGTTTTAGGAATGGGCTCCAGGAGTGAAATCACCTATTAGGCTTCTGCTTACAAGGCTGAGAGAAGATTGGAATTCAGATCTGGCTCGGCTCCCAGGCCTGTATTTTGTTCATTAGACTTTCCTTCATCCATTGAACATTGATCAAGCCCTCCTATCGATTACCTCCTGCACCACTTCAGGCCTCATTTGGAGATGGGATACATAATTCAGGGACAGGACAACAGGCTGGCCAGCGAGTCGCCAGTATTGACTTGGATTCAAAAATTGTGAGAGAAAATGTATCTACCTAAGGGCTTATTTGAAATAGTTGCAATGGAAGTTACTCATTTAACATTTGCGAAGGTTTTTAAACACATAGGGGAATTTAAGTATGGAAACTTATTTTTTCCAACCCAAGTTTATTACAGGTTTGTGATTTGTTGATTTGTGCTGGTGTGCTTTGGGAATGGGGTTTTCTTGATGTGTAATTTATATCTCTGCTCTTTTATACTAGAGAAGACAATAATAATATATCTTTCTCCATAAAAGCATAAAATCGAGGGAATAGCTCCACAGCAAAGGCATTAGTTTCTAGGTAAAAACATAAACGAGAGGCCTCAGACATTAGCAATATTGAGAAAAGAATAAAAAAACGATGGGCATTACCCTGATAAAGATGGGGGCTGTTCTATCTTGCAAATATTGACTAAGTACCAGTGATTGGGGATATTATAAGGGATAAGGTAAATTGTACTTTATTATAGTAAAAATAAAAATAAGAATATTTTAACAAAATACGTAGAAAAAGAGATAAAAATGAGTAACAACCAATATTTTATTTTAATATCTGACTATCACACCACTATTTTTGTTAAGTACCTGATCCCCAGTCTCTTTTAAGTGCTTGCAGACATCTCATTAATCCTTGGGAGAACTCTATGAATTGATACATTATTATCAGTGCTTTACCATTAAAAAATTACTTTGGCAATGCTAAGCATCTTTCCCAAGGTAATAAGCAGTCAGCAATAGATCTGGGATTCCAGCTGAAGACTCTAAGAATCTTTCCCTTTCTCTTCCTGCCTGGTCACCCCAGGCATTCCTCGGCCTGTGGCAGCAAAACTCTATCTTCACATGGCTTTCTTCCCAGTGTCTCTGTGTACTCTTCGTTTCTTTTCTCTCTCTCTCTCTCTCTCTCTCTCTCTCTCTCTCTCAAGGTATTCTACCTCTGAGCTACAACCCCAGCCATTTTTATTTATTTATTTTTTATTTGAAACAGGGTCTCACTAAGGTGCTGAAAGTCTTGCTAAGTTGCTGAGGCTGGCCTCAAACCGTGATCCTCCTGTCTTGTAGGATTAAGGGCCCACCCTAAATTCAGAATGATTTCACCTTGAGACCTAATTGTGTGTGCAATTACTACTTCCACATAAGATAACTTTCTGATCTAGCAGACCATGATCCAGCCCACTATTGACTAAAGCATCACTCATTTCAACTGTAACTCAAATTCAGACTTATTTGCCATCTACTTTCTTAGGGAATAAATCTACATTTTTTTCTGGCTAACTAGAATAACTAGTGAACAAGGAAAACAAAAACCAAGTAAGTATTCCATAGTGTTGTCTTTTTCTCATCATCTATTTTTAACAGATTTGACAAAATAAAAATAAAGGCATTCAGTGTAGGTTGAATGGAGGACATTGATTGGGCATTTAAATTCTTCAGCCCTTGGGCAGGTTCAAACTTTTTTTGCCAGGCAACCTTGCACCAAATAGCTACAGCTTCCTGGGAATAAGATTATTTCTCGAAAACACCATCCCTACTTAGGTAAGAGAGCTCTTTAGCATGTATGCCATAAGCAAACCCCCATTCTCCTCTTGGGTCTACAGAAATTTGCAGTTACTCATTGTAATGGAGAAGCCTAAAGCCATTAGAAGAGATTCATGTTCAACTCCAGAAATGGTATTTGTTGTTTGAAATAAAACTATCAAAAACATTTCCTCCATCTTTTGTATTATTGTCATAAAAATATGACTTTAATAAAGCTCTACCCCAGAGGCAAAAAATGTAAGACCAAAAGTATGAATTTGACTTCATAAAAATTAAAGATTTTTGTTCAACAAAAGATGTCCCAAAGTTAACAGAGACATGGTAGATTTGAAAAAGATATTTGCAACATCGAAAGCTGACAAGAGACTCCAGCAACAAACAAGAAAGAGTCAGAAACCCAATAGAGATCAGATAAAGAAAACAGTTAATTTACAGAAGATGCAACATGAAAAGTTAATATATAAAAATTAGTAAAAGCAAATTAATTTAAAACATGTAAATTAAAGTAATACTAGGATATCATTTTTATATCCACTGGATGGGTAAAAAGTAGAAAGCTGAATGTCATGCTGGCAAAAATACAGGGATGTGGGAACCCCCATCACTGCTGGTGGAAAGGTAGACCAAGAAGCCATTCTGGGGAGGAACTGGCTACAGCTAGCTAAATATGCAATTTTGTACTTATCCCCTATTCATTACCCTCCTGGGTATATATAACCCTCAAATTATCATACATGCCTGTGAGGAGACAAGTACTAGGATGTTTATCAAAGCATTACTTTTGGATCAGGATATCTAAAGCAATCCTGGTGAGGAATGAACAGGTTAAATGCGGTGGTCCTCACTTACCCGAGGGTGGTACAGTCCAAGGCCTCTGTGAAGGTCTGGAACCTTGGGTAGTACCATACCCTGTATATGCAGTGTTTTTTCCTTCTCTCTCTCTCTCTCTCTCTCTCTCTCTCTCTCTCTCACACACACACACACACACACACACACACACACGTCTTTTCCATCTTAACTGAACACCTGTCACACATCGTAACTTGAAATTTGAGGCGTGACAGCAAAACCAGCACAGATTTCTTTTTCTTTCTTCACAGATTAAAGATTTGTTCTTAACATAGATCATAGCAACCTAGCCAAATCAGTTTTTTGTTGTTTCTGCCCTTACTAAATCAAGAACTATCACCTTTTCACTTTAAGAAAGCACATTGTACCTTCTTTTTACATATCCAACTTGCCACCATCACTACTCTAATTCTTTGGGCCACTATAAAATAAAATAAAGATTCCTTAAACACAAGCGGTGTGATACCACCATAGTTGGTCTTATAACTAAAATGTCACTAAGCGACATGGGTCAGGGATGGGCAATGTACACAGCCCGGATACACTGAACAAAAGGATGATTCATGTTCTGGATGGGACAAAGCAGGATGGTGTAAGATTTCATCATGCTACCGAGAACAATGCACAATTTTTAATTTATGAATTGTTTATTTCTAGAATTTTCCATTTAATATTTTTGGATCACTCTTTACTGTGAGAAACACAGAAAGCAAAGCCACAGATAACAAGGGGTGGGGCTATAATGGATTCACCACATGGTGGACTATGCAACAATTAAAGGTTATTGAATTGGATGCTCACTCAACTATGCAGATGTTCACAGTGCTCAAAAAAAGTTCAAATGATAATAGGGAGAAGATCTTTAGCCCAATACAATTAAATTAAAATTAATGCATGCAAAATAATAGCACACATTTTACAAAATATAGAAGCAAAGGATGACTCCAGCAAAGGATGAACATAGTTGCATATGGAAAAGAGGGTAGAAGAATAAGAATGTGGATAAAAGGGAATACAAGAACAGTTAAAAGATCCTTGTTCTCATAAAAGGATCTAATATAGAGAACTTTGTAAGCTAGAAATTTTCACAAGGGAACATTTTGAAAATCTGGTCAGAAGGCAATGAAATGGAAGGAAAAAGAGCAGTCTTGTTCCTTTTAATTCCATTGCTTTTAGATTATTGACTGTAATAAAGGACTGGTAAGCTTTAACATCCTGGGCATTTCTGAAAATAAATCAAAGTAAAAAGAGTCACTTCTTCTCATTTGCTCGCTTACTCAACCATTATTGAGTGTCTATTATGTGTGAAGCACTGTTCCAAATACTGAGGGGGGGGGGGTGTTAGCTCTTCATCACTGTTGCCAAAACACCTGACAAGAACAACTTACAGGAGTAAGGACTGATTTTGGTTCACAGTTTCAGAGGTTCAGCCTATGGTTGTCCAGCCCCAAGGCAGAAACATCACAGCAGCCGGGCTTGGCAAAGGAAAGCTGCTCAGGCAAACAGGAAGCAGGGAGAGGGAGAGGGGGAGGGAGAGGGAGAGGGAGAGG
>PVJS01064385.1:0-10239 GCA_004027185.1 Glis glis | reverse complement strand
CATGACACCAAGGGTGACTGGATTACCTACCAGCACCTCTCCTGACATCATTGCCATTTCCCTCCATCCCACCCTTTGCAATTCGCATTAGCATTTCATCCCAACCTCACCGCTATCCCATGATGTGGAAACTGAGGATGGAAACAGTCTGATGGGGAGTAGGAAGGGTCAACCACAGATCCTAGATTTGAACTCGAATGGTTTTGCTCTTGTGGTCCCAGTCCTTCATAACCCCTCCCCCACACGCCCACCCCCAACAAGGCCTTAACTCCTGACACTGTGCTCAGCCGCCTCATTATGCAGATTACACCTGGTTGACAGCTGTCAATTTAATCAAGATTGGTCCTAGTGGTAAATACTGAGGATTCAATGATGTCACACTAGAAATAATAGTGACTTCTTCTTCGCCTTCGCCTTCTCCTTCTCCTTCCATTAGGGTCTTGCTAAATTGCCCAGGCTGGCCTCCATCTTGTGATCCTCCTGCCTCAGCCTCTCCAGTACATTGGATTTCAGAACCGGGACACCACACCCCTGCACACAGGTCTTGGTTCCCTTCAACTTCCACCCTGCTACCCCCCCCTCCCCATACATGGCTGCTAGATTGGTAGTGATACCTTCATGCCTAACCGAGGTAAACCTTTGATAGATTAAATTGCTTAGAGAGAGAGGAATTGAAAAGATGGCTCCATGACTCCTTGATTTAACCACTCAGAGAAGTAAACATGAAAATAAGTCTTTTTTTTTAACTAGGGATTGAACACAGGGACATTCCACCCCAAGCTATGTTCCAGACCTATTTCATTTGGAAACTAGGTCTTGCTTATTTACTAAGAGTCTCACTAAGTAGCTGAGGCTGACTTACAACCTGCGATCCTCCTTTCTTAGGCTTCCAAGTCTTGGGATTACAGACAGGTATCACCGAGCCCAGCTTGCTACACTTGTACCAGGGTTTGAACCCAGGAGCATTGTACCACCAAGGTACACCCCAGCCATTTTTAGTTTTAATTTAGAAAGAGGGAGGGTCTTGATAAATTGCTGAGACTGCCTCAAATCTGACTCCAACTCCCAAGTACTGGAATTATAGGCATGTACCTCCACACTTATCTTCCTCTGGTCAATGTGTGTGTGTGTGTGTGTGTGTGTGTGTGTGTGTGTGTGTGTGTGTGTGTTATGGAGTATTGAACCCATGGTATTCTACCTCTGAGACACAATCCCAGACTTATTTCATTTTTTATTTGGAAACAGGGTCTCAGTAAGTAGCTGAGGCTGGTTGTGAACCCGTGATCCTCCTGTCTCAGCCTCCCAAGTACTGGGATTACAAGCATGCGCCACCACATCAGGCTCACTGATCATTTTTAATGAACCTCCTCATAGAATCATCTGCTTGCATCTATTTTTGGCTTTCTCTTTTATTCCACTCTTCTGTTTGTCTATTCATTCACCAAGCACAAATTATACATTGACCTGGCAGCCCCAGCCCAGCCTGGCGATCCCCTTCCAGCTGCCCATCTTTGCAGACACTACATACTTCAGGCCTCTCACCCACACCAGCTCCCCAGACCCTCTGCTCACTGCCAAATGTGATGTTCCCTAACTCTCTCCAAACCATTGTCCTTGCACCATGGAGACTGTGCTCCATGCCTCCTGCCCACACCAGCACCTCTGCTCCTGCCCATGCACCTGCCCCGTCCACATCCCACCTGCACCCATGGCCGGTGCTTCCTACTTGGCAAGTGACTGGCCAGCTCTGCTTGCCCAGTGACTACAAACCAGCCAGCTCCTCTCCATCCACCTTCTGCAGCTGCCCCTGCTCCAAGGAGATGGAGCTCCCACCTGCGAGGGCTCATTTCCAAGCTTGTCCTTCCTTGGAGACTCTCAGCTCTAGGGTACCATACAGCAGCCCCGTGCATCTAATAGTAAGTCTTTTATCATATTTTGAAAAAATTCTTTATATTAAAATTCTGTGTGTTGTGTCTCTCTTGACTGGACTCTGCCTCGATCACAGACATGTTTGTTGTGGTGGAGAAGGAGGATGTAATTATCACCCACCCTGCATAGTATTCTATCCTCAAATACTGGGAGTACAGCCTTCCAAGTACTGTGGTTACAAGCGTGGGCTACCACGCCTGGCTCTTCCTATTTCTCTTTTGCTTTCTGGTCAGTGAGGTTACCAGAAACATATGCTCCTGCCATGATGCACTGTGCTGCCACAGCCCCAGCAACCATGGACTGCAACCCGAAACTGTGAGTCAAAGTATTCTTTCCTCGTTTTTTTTGTTTTTTTTTTTTTGTACTGGGGATTAAATCCAGGGTTGCTGTACCTCTGAGCTATACCCCCAGCCCTTTTTATTTTTATTTATGATTTTATTTATTTTGAAATAAGGTCTCCCTATGTTGCTGAGTGTGGTCTCAAACCTGTGATCCTCCTGTCTCAGCCTCCCAAGTATTGGGATTACAGGCATGCCCCACCATGTTTGGCTCCTTCCTCCTTTTACATAGTTATTTCAGTCATTTTCTTAGAATAATTAGAAGTTGACTCACACAGGGACCTTATCTAAGGTGCCTTTTCTACTCTATCCTTTTCTCCTCTTCCTCCCCCAATCAACCTCCTACTTAAGAAGGAGCCAGCAAGTGGACCCTGGTGGCGCATGCCTATAATCCCAGTACTTGGTAGGCTGAGACAGAAGGATTGCAGGTTCAAGACCAGTCTCAGCAACTTAATAGGACTATCGGCAACCTAGTGAAAACCTGTTTTGAAACAAAGAGCAGGGTTTTAGCTCAAAGGTCCATGGGTTCAATTCACAGTACCACAAAAGCAGAAGAAGGAGGAGAATGAGGAGGAAAAGGACGAGGAGAAGTCAGCATCGTCCCCTCTCCCTCATGTTTTGTCCAATGGCGGCTGGCTGGGCATGCATCCTTTCTACAGTTCTGCACCTGCCCCCACGCAGAGGGGTTTATGTATTAGGCTGCAGAAGCAGGGCATCATTAGCATCAGCTTGCTTAGTCTGTTTGCATGACCAGCCTCCCAAGGGCAACTTTCCTGGTGTACATTCAAGATAGTAGCTTCTCCAGACAACACTAACTCGCTCTAGTTCCCAGTGCCAAAAGAGACAGTGTCTTTCAGTGTTCCATGTATCTGGACTTCATGGCCCAGGCTTGTTCTCATTGCTTCCCTTGCTTGGCTAGGATTTTGGGAACAGAAAGGGGCATTAAGGGACATGGTATTCTACTGTCCCCCTTTTCTTTAGGGACAGTACACGGAGTGTGAATAAGGTCATTAGAATTCTAAATTATCCTTGATGTAATGTGTCCAACAGTTAGGTGTACACAGGAATGAACCATCAAGTTTGAATATTTGACCAACTGGAGTCTGGCAAGGCAGGTTGTTTAGGCAAGTTTGGCACTTGGGAATTCCATTCGGCTTTTTATTAATCTCTAAAACCACAGGAAATTCTATGAGCCTTGTTTATCTTGACTCTTTGTGTGTGTGTGTGTGTGTGTGTGTGTGTGTGTGTGTGTGTGTTTTACTGGGGATGGAATTCAGGGGCATTCTACCTCTGAGCTACACTCCCAGCCAAATTTTATTCTTTTATTTATTATTAATGAAAAATTCATGAATATGTAATATAAAAAAGATAAAAGTGCAACAGGGATTCCCTTTTCGCCAGTACATCAGTGAAATATGATTACTTTAATTTTTTTAATGTCTTCATTGTCATTTTTTAAGTCTAGAGGATGAAGTTTTCAGTGACCCATCTTTATTTTTTTATTAACTTAAAACAATATACTAAATTACTTTTATTAATATACACATCAAGTGATTGAAAGGTGACTTCATGTAATTTTCCCCTTGAAGATAGCACTTGCAGGTACAAAGATGCAGAGATGTTTACAGTGGTCAGATGTTTACTTGAAAAGATTCTTCAACAGCAGTTTGATACTGGATTTCCTCTTCTAGTTCAAGAGTCACAAATTCTCCACAATCAAACTGATGTCTTTGATTTAGATCACTAACGAAATTTCTAGTAATCTGGCTAGGATCTCCCCGGGGAAGAGACACACAAATAGGACATGTCACAGGAACTATCTGAAATAGGTGGTTACTGTTACAATGATCCAGTAAACGCTGTCTGGTAAAATTTGATTCTCGACACAAGGGACACTTGAAGGTGGGATGCCCAGAAGAAGTGTCTCCTACTGAATCTTGAGAAAATTGAAAGTTTGTAATGATAGAAGAAACACCATATTCATCTTGATACTTCTTACAAGTTTTGTAATGATGTCTCACGTGATAGAATGTAATCTGTTTTTTTTTTTTTTTTTGGGTACCGGGGATTGAACGCAGGGGCGTTCTACCTCCACGCTACACCCCTGGCCCTATTTTTTTATGCTTTATTTTTGAAACAGGGTCTCACGAATTTGCGGCGGCCTCACTAGGTAGAGAGAGAGAGAAAGAGAGAGAGAGAGAGGAGACAGAGAGAGAGAGAGAGAGAGAGAGAGAGAGATCGCGCACACGCGCGCATGCGCGCTGAGGTTGGCCGCGAACCCTGATCCTCCGGTCTTCGCCTCCCAAAGTACTGGCATTACAAGCGTGCGCCACCACGCCTGGCTGAATGTAATCTGTTTTGCACAACATCTGCAGCTACCAGAAAACTTCCTCATGATATTTTCAAGATCTAAGGCCCATTCTGAAAGTGCTCTTTCTCTTCTAGTCACATATCCATGACAAAGAGGACAATGTATTCCGCTTTCGTTCATTGCAGTCAGGAAGCATTTTCTACAGAAAACATGCAGACAGGTCGTGGTCCGTACTGGCATCTTGAGCACCTCCTGACAGACATGGCAATAGATTCATCTTCGGTGTAGGACGTGGCTGCAGACAGCTCCTCTGCCATGGCAGGGGCGGGTGTGAGGGGCAGGCGAAGGCCGTGGCTTCCCAGGGCCCAGCTCCCTGTGCAGACCTGAAGTGGAGGGGAATGCCTTATTCTTTTATTTTTGAAACAGGGTCTCACTAAGTTGCAGAGGGCCTCACCAAGTTGCTGAGGCTGTCCTTGAACCTCGATCCTCCTGTCTCAGGCTTCCAAGTACTGGGTTTACGAGCGTCACCATGCCCAGCTCTATCTTGGCTCTTGAAGGATGTTCATGGAAAGAAGAGAAAATGAATAAGTAAAAGAAATCAAATCACTTACAGACATACGTAAACATTCAAACGAGAATCAGAAGGATGAACTGTCTTCATACAAGAAAGGACTTGCCAGAAAAAAATAAGTCTTCAGTCCTAGAAGAGATATAAAGTCTTTTATTAAGGCCATTTTATCCAAACCTCCGTAAGAGGCCAAACAAATACTTCCACTCATTCCCATCATCCCTGTACAACCGACACCACAACAGCCAGCCCAGCGCTGGCTCCTGACTACACCTGCCTCTAGGACTGCTTATTCACCCTCTGCAACTTGCTGATCTTCCCTACGATGTGTGGGGTCCCAGCCTTGAAGGAGGTCACAATGCTGTCCAATGAGCCCCGGTTTTACAAAGGCAGGCTGCCCTCCCCCACCTACCCCCTCACTCACCAGTGTGTTTGCGCTCGTGGTTATGGAGGTGGGAAGACCTTGTGTAAGATTTCCCACAGCCCGGGTGTGTGCAGACGTAGCGCCTCACTATGGAAGGATTCTTCTGGAGCCGACAGCTCTGGGTCTTGAACGCCTGCTCGTTTTGTGGATGTTGTCCCTGAATTGAAGGAGTCTGATTATGACCCAAACACAGGGTTGACACCAGCATCCCATTGAGAGTCTGCTCAGCACGTAAAGTCACTATCTGGCCGCCTTCACTGGAGACGGGCCTCCAGGAAGGCTGCCTCTGGCTCTGGGTTGACACTGGCTGGCTGTCCACACCAGGGGCGGTGGGAGCCACAGCTGGCTCTGGCACAGCTGGGGCTGTTGCCTGTTCCTTATTTGGGTCAGAGAAGGTCTGGAGAAAGTCGTCAGTCTCCTCCACTGTCTGCAAGAAGGGATACTCCTCTGCTATTCTCTGATGATGAAAGCAGATCTTCAATGATGGGATCCTGCAAAACAGTGAGAAGGTCAAGATCCATTCCAGCCCAGTCCTCCTTGCACACACCCTTCCTCTGCCCCGTCCACACCACCCAGCTCATCTCACCTCCACTTAAGCCTCCTTCTCTCTACCACTAATAATATTTTCCTCCAAACCTCCTTCTGACTCATTGGCCTGGCATTCTCTGCTGCCTACCCTTCCCCAACCTATACCCCTAGAGACTTTTGCAAAAGGCCCAACACCACGTCGGTTCTGGGGACTCCTGCCGACCAGCTGCAGCTATGGGGCCTTCAGCCATGAGTCCCAGCAGTGTTTCTGGTGCAGGCCCCAACTGTTTGGTGGAAGGGCAAGAATATGGGCATGCTCAGTAGACATGTCCCTGAAAAAAGGAATCATTTCAGATACTTCTGCCTGGCGCTCCCCAACTACCTGACGTCCTTGCTGTCATTTCCCACCCACCCACCTTGGAGTTTCTGGTCTCTCAGCGCAGGAGACCGAGCTTTGCCCACGCATTGGCAAGCCAGACTCACCAAGGGGAGATCCACCAAGGAGAGATCCATAGTCTGTGCGGGTCGAGGGCTGATCCCGTCAAGGGCTGCGCCCGTGGAAGACTGTGCCCTTGAAGTGTTGCATGGTCGAGGACTGTGCTGGTCGAGGGCTGCCTGGTGGAGGACTGTGCTGGTCAAGGACTGCGCAGTCGAGGACTGTGCCCGTGAGATCAGCGCTGGTGGAGTCCTGCGGAACCTCCGCTGAACTGCGGCGCTCCTGGAGGTACTTATACTCCTGGTGGGATGCCTGGGGCTCCCGCCTCCTTTGATCTCGCCCCCTGGGGGCTGGAGCCCACCACCAATGGTTACATGGATAATTAACATATCTCCTGACTTCTGGAGGGGACTGGATTACCTATGAGCGTCCTACATCATTAGAATTTCCTCCATCTACCATTTGCAATTCACATTAGCATTTCATCACTCAACGCTAGGATGGGGATTTTTATCACAGGTATC
Source organism: Glis glis (assembly GCA_004027185.1). Taxonomy (NCBI): domain Eukaryota; kingdom Metazoa; phylum Chordata; class Mammalia; order Rodentia; family Gliridae; genus Glis; species Glis glis. The sequence continues at coordinate 3,181 of PVJS01064385.1, read as the reverse complement.
CCAAGATAGGGAAACTGAGGATGGAAAGAGTCTGCCGGAGAGTACAAAGGGTCAACCACAGATCCTAGATCTGAACTCAAATGGTTTTGCTCTTGCTGTTCCAGTCCTTCATAATCCCCTCCCCCGCACGCCCACCCCCAAAAAGGCCTTAACTCCTGACGCTGTGCTCAGCCGCCTCATTATACAGGTTCCACCTTGTTGACCGCTGTCAATTTTATCAAATTGGTCCTAGCGGGAAATACTGAGGATTCAATCAGGTCATTCTAGATCATAGTGACTGCTTCATCTCCGTCCATAGGGTTCTGCTAAATTGCCCAGGCTGGCCTCCAGCTTCTGATCCTTCCACTTCAGCATCTCCACTAGCTTGGAATACAGACCCAGGACACCACACCCAGCAAGAATGACATTTAAATACTTTTCTTGGTGCATTGTAATTACCCATCTTAGAGAGGTTCAAATTCATACACACAGACATGCACACAGGTCTTGGTATGGTTCCTTCAACTTCCACCGCCTAACCCCTTCCAAATACACAGCAGGTAGATTGGTACTCTTACCTTCATGCCTAATCAAGGTGAACCTTTGATCGATTACATTGCTTAGAGAGTGAGGAATTTAAAAGATGGCTCCATGACTCTTTGATTTATCCACCAAGAGAAGTAAACATGCAGATAAGTTTTCTTTTTTTTTTTTTCCACTAGGGATTGAACGCAGGAACATTCTACCTCCAGCTACCAAACTCCTATTTTATTATTTTTTTTAAATTTGGAAACAGGGTCTTGCTAAATTACTGAAAGTTGCTAAGTAGATGAGGCTAACTTCCAACCTGCAATCCTCCTGTTTTAGCCTCTCAAATTCTGGGATTACAGAGTTTATCACCATGCTGGGATTGCTCCAGTGACCTGAGATGTCATCTTAATCTGGTCATTTCTTTCTTTCTTTCTTTTTCTTTATTGTACCAGGGATTTAACCCAGGAGCTTTGTACCTCCAAGTTGAACCGAACCCTTTGTATTTGTAATTTAGAAACAGGGTCTCTAAATTACTGAGGCTGGCTACAAATCTGTCTCAGCCTCCCAAGTATTGGGATTAAGGAATGCACCACCACACTTGCCTTCCTCTGATCATGCGCCTGTGTGTGTGTGTGTGTGTGTGTGTGTGTGTGTGTGTGTGTATTGGGGGTTGAATCCATGGGAGTCTACCTCTGAGAAACAACCACAACCTTATTTTATTTTTTATTTGGAAACAGGTTCTCATGAAGTTGCTGAAACTAATCTTGAACTGCAAATCTCCTGTTTCAACCTTTGAGTACTGGCATTATAGGCATGTGCCACCACACCTGGCTTCCTATGGTCATTTTCAATAAACATCCTCATAGAATCTTCTGCTTGCATCTATTTTTGGCTTTCTATTTTCTTCCACCCTTCTGTTTGTCTATTCATACAACAAGCTCACTTTATATGATGACCTGGCAGCACCAGCCCAGCCTGGCCATCCCCTTCCAGCAGCCCTATCTTTGCAGACACTACATACTTCAGGCCTCTCACCCACACCAGCTCCCCAGACCCTCTGCTCACTGCCAAGTGTGATGTCCCCTAACTCTCTCAAACCATTGTCCTTGCACCATGGAGACCGTGCTCCATGCCTCCTGCCCACCCCAGCACCTCTGCTCCTGCCCATGCACCTGCCCCGTCCACATCCCACCTGCACCCATGGCCAGTGCTTCCTACTTGGCAAGTGACTGGCCAGCTCTGCTTGCCCAGTGACCACAAACCAGCCAGCTGCTCTCCAAACACCTTCTGCAGCTGCCCCTGCTCCAAGGAGATGGAGCTCCCACCTTCAAGGGCTCATTTTCCAAGCTTGACCTTCCTTGGAGACTCTCAGCTCTAGGGTCCCATCCAGCACCCCCGTGCATCTAATAGTAAGTCTTTAATCGTATTTTGAGAAAATTCTTTATATTAAAATTCTGTGTGTTGTGTCTCTATTGACTGGACTCTGCTGAGATAACAGACATGTTTCTTGTAGTGTGAAAGGAGGATGTCATTATCACCCAACCCTGCATAGTATCCTTGTATACTGCACACTGCTATGTCTATTCAATAGGTCTTTAAGTTTCAAATAAATATATGTTATTAGGGGTTTTAAAGCTTTTTATACTATGAAATCCTCAGTGGATTGTTATATAAGAGCTTTAGTGAAGTTTGAGGAAAATATTTGGGGTTTTTGGGTGGGTGGGAATATGTCACTATCTTTCATATTTTCATTCTTCTTCCTTTTTTTCTTTTCTTCTTGTGTGTGTGTGTGTTTCTTTGTAAGAGGTCCAGGTAAGATTGGCAGTGGACGTGGTTCCTTTCTAGGGTCACTGGGGAGGGGCCACTGGTCAGGCCCCCTTATGGCCACATACGTGCCCATGAGTTCCCTACATTCTTCTCAATATCCTCCTTTGAGACTTTGTCATTGAGTAATCAAATCTAGAGATCTTTCCGGAAGGCCTTTGCCCAGGGCAGGGCCGCAGGTGACTCTGGCCACAAAGCTCTATGCTCTGGCCCCACTACTGAAAGTAGCATTGGTGTTGATGTGTGGACTGTGCGCACTCCCGCTTGTCTTGGCCCCAAATCCCTGGAGAGAATTGCTGCTCTTTTGGAGCGTGGGTATGACCTGTTGCCAGTAGATAGTTGGGCCATAGTCACTAGCACCATTCTCTTCCCCAAACGATACTAGCTGATGAAGGGAGAAAAATAACCACCCACACTGCCCATCTCAGGGGACCATAACTCTCCATGAGATGATTTCACTAGTCGTTAGCCCTGCAGGGCCTGTGCTTAAAGACTCCGGGATCTGGAGACCCACCATCGACTATGGGAAGTTTAGCACCACCGTCCTGCGCTTGGCATCGGTGGAAGCTGATATCCTGATGGTCTCAGAGGCTATTGCCCGAGCTAGGAGAGGTGGCCTGCAGCAGCTGATGTCACAAGTGCCCTTTTCCAGCACTCACTCTCCTGTGTCCGGATGATCATGATCAGCTTGCCTTTCTGTAGACCAGGCTCAGTACACTCTTACTGTCCCTCTCCAAAGCTGCCTAATCACTCCACTCTCTGCCATCTACGTGACCTGGAAAGTCCTCCACCTTCTCCTACATGGAGGACACCTTCCTCACAGGTCCAGGAAAGGGCCCTGCCCAAC
>PVJS01064384.1:0-10241 GCA_004027185.1 Glis glis | reverse complement strand
TGGCCGCGAACTCGGATCCTCCGGTCTCCGCCTCCCAAAGTACTGGGATTACAAGCATGCGCCACCACGCCCGGCAGGGAGTAACATCTGACGCATAGTCCTCACAAGGTGATATGTCCAGAGTAGCATCCTAATCAGAACCCCTCGTGACCTGATGACCTAGAAACTTTCCCCCTTGGTCTTCTAGGGCATGGATAGGAGGGATGGATAGGAGTCCAGATGACAAGGTATAAGTAGCAGCAATTAGGCTAAAACATGTGTGTGCACATGTGTGTAACAGAGGCAGAGAACTATATGGGTCTGCTCTATGTAAGATCATGCCACATTCTGTATTTGTGTATACATACACTGTACATCTATACAAGTCTCAGCCCATTTTCCGTTACTGTAACTGAATACCACAGACTGAGTAGTTTATAAAGAATAGGGGTTTGTTCAGCTCACAATTCTGGAAGCTGAGAAGTTCTAATGCATGGTGCCACCATCCAGTGAGGACCTCCCTGCTTCATGCACATGGTAGAAGGCATCACATGGTGAGAACAAAGGTGTCCGCTGTGTCCTTCCTCCTCTTCTATAAAGCCACTAATTCAATCGTGGGGTCCCACCCTCATGATCTCATCTAATCTTAATTACTTCCCCAAACCCCACCACCAAATACCATTAACATATGAATTTGAGGATTAAGTTCCAACATCTGAATTCCAGGGGACATACTCAAACTATAGCAGTGTAGGTGTGTGTATTTTTTTTCAATTTTTTCTTCAGGACTTTTCTAACCTATAACTCTATATACAAATTTGTATTTGTAATTAAAGTCTTCACCCTGATTTTTATAAAACCTCTTTCTTTATTCTTGCCTCCTTCCTTTGCCTCTTTATCACACATTTACTTTAGCTGTGTGGACAGTTTGGCACCAACCATAGAGAATGTGAATCCAACAGGTTTAAGAAAAAAAACCACGTGGGCCTAAGGCCCACCTAGGATGAAAAAGAAACACAATGAACGTGAGGTGTAGAGAAGGCTGCTGAACAGCCAGCTCACCACCTTTTCAATCTCAAAAGCAAAGTCACCACCGTTCATTCAGTGACTATTTACTGAGGGACCACTGTGTGCTTGACACCAGGCAAGATTCTGAGGACACAGTGCCTGCCTAACAGAAGATCAGAGGCTGGTCAGGAGAGAGACATGTAAGCTGACAATAACAGAATCATTTCATCAGGGCTATAGCTATAGTATGCACAAGATGGAGACATACTCTTCAGTGAAAGAACAGTCTTATTCTGGTAATATTAACATGTGCTACGTATAAATATTTGCTGATATAAAGTACGGATGCAAAAGAGTCATGGTGAGATCTAATAAAACACTATTTTTAATTTTGCTTAATCTATAAACTATACCCAGACCATTTTTGCTAGTATTGCTTCCTAGTAAGCCTTTCTTTATCAAGTCCTCATCAACTCCAAGTTGCAGATCACTACCATCCTGTGCTCTATAATTTTTAATCTCATTTTCTACTGATGGTTTCCAGACCCATGTGGACTTGTCATCCACCTTCCAGTTCGGGGTGAAGGTCGTCACCTGGTCATTCATATTTCTGTGTTCTTAGTATAATAGAGACATATGGCTAATGTGTCCTTAATTGTGTTATTTTGCTGTGCTCTGTTGCTATCTCATCTCCTGAATTTTCTTCAGCCAATTACTGTCAAGGGCATTTAATTTCTCCTAGTCCATGTTAACCCATTGCCAATATTCTTCTCCCCATAGAGCCAGTATTCTGCTGAAGAAATACTAGGTTTTTATTTTACACTGATACAGATCCACTCTGTGGAAGTTTTGTGAAAGTGGAGCTATTATTTTCTCAAAGGCCTAGACAGCCATTGTAAGAGTTGGTTTCTTTTAGCCATCCAGTGTGTGTCCACACTCTTCACTCAGCATGTCGCTATCCCCCGTATTACACTTGGTTACATGATAATGTGGAGAGTGCCACCAAATTCTGAGAAAATAGGATGAATCAGTCTAGATGTCAACAACTAATGGCGGAGCCCATAGACAACACCATCTACTCACCCTTCAGTCAATAAAAAGCACGTCTCAAGTCTTAGTAGAAAGATCGGCAGGTATAAATGAAAGACCCAAATCTCTAAACTACTATAAAATGAAATTCTTTTCCCCTGAATGTACTACAGTCGGCCCTCCATATCCACGAGTTCCACATCCATGGATTCAACCCACCATGAATAGAAATTATTAGAGGAAAAACTGCATCTGGACTGAACATGTATACTTTTTCTTGTCATTATTCCTCAAACAATATAGTAGAACAACCACTTACAAAGTACTTGCAGTGTATAAGGTATTATGAGTAATCTAGAAATGACTTAAAGTATATGAGAGGATGAGCATGTGCAAATACTATGCCATGTAAGGGACTTGAACATCTTTAGACTTGGTTATCCGCGGAGGTGCTGGAACCAATATCCATGAATACCAAGGTTTCAACAGTTTCCCATTGGTCCTCAGAAAATGGGGTAAGAATCATTTATAAAATATCAGTATAGAATACAACTGAAATGCTTCCTATAGAAATTAGAAAATAGTGTGATTGTACTTAGTGTACAGTATGCTTTCCTGATTTCTAACACTGTAGATTTTTGTGTGTGTGTGTGTGTGTGTGTGTGTGTGTGTGTGTGTGTGTATGTTACTAGAGGCTGAACCCAGGGGCATTCTACCTCTGAGCTACACTCCCAGCCCTATTTTGTTTTATTTTTTTATTTTGAAACAGGGTCTCACTAAGTTGCAGAGGGCCTCACAAAGTTGCTGAGGCTGGCCTGCGATCCTCCTGTCTCAGCCTCCCAAGTACTAGGATTACAAGTGTACACCACCATGCCCAGCTAACACTGTAAATTTTTTTAAACCATAGAATCTGAGCAAGTTAATTCCTACCTTCAGGACATAATTTAAATTACATTTTATATAGACCAGATTATACTATGTGCAAATAAAAATGTATTATATCACTCTGAATCTCACTATTATATACAATTATAATGTACCAATAAAAAATTGTAATGAATTTCCTTTTATTCCTTTAATTATTTTGAGTGCGTTGTCTCCACAGTTTCAAGTGTTGGCTTCAAGATGAGATTCTCAATTTGCAACTTTTAGGTTACATTACATCTGCTTTTTTGAGTACAAGTCCTAAATGTACTAAGTGAAACTTTTTTTAAAACTCAACATAACAGCTTAGTCCACATCATAATTTTTTTATAATTTTAGCTATTTAGGAAAAACACTAACAATTAAAAAAAAAAGCACAGCTTTTTACCATGAAATTTTCAACTCATGGATACCAAATTTCTCCACAAAGATTTCTCAAAGGTGCATAGGCACCAAATTTCTCTGCAAAGATTTTTAAGAGGATATTAGAAGTGGACTTAGAATGCTGGGTGGCAGCTGGTCTGACATGACAGGCTTGAATAAATGTGCCAACAAAGCCCTTATGGTTTATTGGGTAATTATAGGAAGTGGCATTGGTGCCAGCCAATCAGAGTCCTGGGCAGCTACTTCTAAACCCACTTACTCTTAAAGTAGATCATTAAAAATGCACTTTGGTGGAGAAGCTTTGCTCCTACTCCACATAAACAGTCTATTTGCAAAGTTAGTCATTTGGTCAAAATGCAGCACATCAGTGCTGGTACAGTGAACAGCCACCTCTATATGACACCAACATCCTCCATTAAAGACATTTCAGAGGGAAGCTTTCAAACACAAGAGGAACGAATGGGCCTGCAACAGGCCTGTGCCCATCCATTCCTACCCATAAAACCACATATTGACACACAAAAGTGAGTTCATTCCGTTTGTTTGCAGGGTTCTGAAAATTTCACTCCAGAGCTTATGTGTACAGTACAAATTGAATCGCGTTTTTAATTTTTTTCTTTTAATGCCAAACAGAGGACAAGTTTTTTAACTTGAAAAGACAAATTTTAATTCCTGGAAGCTGATTAAGTCCATCTCCTCCTGCCAAACCACTAAACAAAGAAATGATAACTAAAAAGTTCTCCCCCTCAAAAAAAAAAAAATTGCTCGAGAAGATGAGGACTTTTTCTTAAGGTGAATATTCTTAAATGTGCGATTGTCCATTCCCCAAAATTTCAAAATCCAACTTGACTGCAAATTCTGTCTTAGGGGAAAAGAATTAGAGCAATATGAAGAAAACCACTAAGACTTTAGCCTTGGTCTGGGAAACAAGTCAAAAGTTACTATGGGATTAACATAGATTCGATGTTTATTTTCTTTTATAAACATGTTTTTTAATTGGTACAATGTAATTATACATCACAATGAGATTCAAAGTGGTCCAAACACACATGCGCACATCACTTGGTCTATTTCCCTTTGGACACCTCCTCCTGCTCCCCCTTCCTCATTCCCCAAACATGTTAGTGAGATTGGTAATGGAACCTTCTTGTATAGATGTATTATTTGAACTGTTCCCTTCCTCAATTCTCTCTTTTTGTTCCTTTCCCTTCCTTCTTCCCTCAATCCCCTTCCATTATTCTAGTGGTCTCTCTCTTCATTTAACTGAAGTCCTTTTTTTTTTTTTTTGCAGTATCAGGGATTGAACCCAGGGGTGTTTTACCTCTGAGCTACACCCCCGGCCCTATTTTTTATTCTTTATTTTGAAACCGGGTCTCACAAAGTTGCGGAGGCCTCACTAAGTAGCTGAGGCTGGCCGCGAACCCGGATCCTCCGCTCCACCTCCCAAGTACTGGGATTACAAGTGTGCGCCACCATGCCCGGCTTGATGTTTATTTTCTAATCTGACATTCACTTTCATTCTCAGGAAGGTTTAGATACCTAATCTCGGAAGCCAAGTTTCTCAACATAATATTTTAGTACCCTGAAGAACAGACATTAAGTACTGAGAAGCTCTGTCAATAAATTCTATCTCATAATCAGAGACAGTGTTCAAAATGTTGAATAACTAGTTGGCATGAGCGCCAACCCATCAGAATGAACTTCCGGATGCTGCTGCACTGGGGCAGGATCCAAGAAGCCCTTTTGTAGGAAGTTGCAAGGGATGCCTTCTGGGGGAGGGGCCAAATAAGCAAAGCAGCAGGTGGTACCCAGTGTTTTGAGAATGGGGCCATTTGCTGGCCACTTCAAATGTATTTCCACATTTAGCAACTACTTCAGACATACCTGTATACTGTGGCTGCACATAGGCCTTGTTCCTATCTAAAGGAAATTATCTATCACATGGGGGCTAGACTTAGAGATTTGGAAAGGAGACGAGCGACTTGTGTTGAAAATGTGGATGCTTATTGAATGCACCTGAGGTCTTCCTCTCAGAACACAGTGAGGAAGGAGGGAGGGCAAGGAAGTCTGGAGTGAGTTCGGGGACAATCCTACCACAGTAACGAAAGGATTTGGCTCCGTGGACCCTAAGTAAAGGGGAGCAATAGTGACTGGAAAGAAAATCTTGCACAAAAAAAGGGCTCAAGAAGGTAAATGGGAGCTTTTCCTCTAGTTAACAAGAATGACAGGTGTGCAGGCCAACAAAAGCAATGAGGTAGACACCAGTTTCCATCAGCATCCTAAGTCCAATTTGAAATCATCATTCCATCTTCAAAGCAATAGATGAAAAAGTTTACACCGAAGACAAAGCACTTGAAGTTGAATCACATCATCAACCCAGACTGATGAGACATTGCATGGATTTTCTATTACATTTCTACAGATTGGACATCTGTCTTAGAGTGGGCTTACTCAGCCTCAGCCAAAAGCTTCCACATCCAGGCAAACTCATCATAATCTGAGGGCACTGAACTGGAAGATATTCTGAGGAGACAGGACAGACCATTGGGAAATCATTTTTCACTCACCAAAGCTTATCCTGAACAAGAAGGAAAAAACACCCCAGATGAAGCGGCATGAGAAAGCACCTCTGGATCAGCAACCAGGTTCTTTTAAAAGATGAGCCCGGACATCATTGCTGTGAGGAAAGTGACCTTCCGCTTTCTGGAGTGCAGACAGGTACCGATGGGTAACTGCCTTATTAAAAGCACAAAACCCTCCATCACTGGGGCAGAAGAAAATTCATGTACAGAACTTACATTTTCACACAATAGGCATCAATAAATGAAGACCAAAAGAGGAAGAGGAGGAATACATCCAGTTCAATTGTGTTATTCTGAAGGTAAGATTCTATACTTAAAATCCCTTCCAAACAGTGATGAGGGTAAAGTCTAGAGATAGCAGAGCAGAAAAAGATCAAATACGAGTCCTGGCCAACCTTCCTTCAAGAACCCCTCAGGGAGGCCTCCGAGGATTCTGGAACTCAGCAGATTGAATTTGGAAACCATGGCAGCATACCATAGGACATAGCCATCTCTTCCATGTCAGCGTATCAGTCTTTTCTTTAGGTTTTTCTTTTCTACAAGGAAGCAACAATTAGTGATTATTGCCTTCTCCAAAATAGTTTCCCCTGAACTCCACCACAAATAAGCAAATTAAATCCTGTGTCAGATGGGTTTAGTGGTGCACCCCAGTAATCCCAGTACTTGGGAGGCTAAGACAGGAGGATTGCGTGCAGGTTTGCAGCCAGCCTCAGCAACTTAGCAAGATTTTCAGAAACTTAGTGAGACCCTGTTTCAAAATAAAAAATAAAATAGTGCTGGGGTGTAACTTAGAGGTAGAATGCCCCTATGTTCAATCCCCAGTACCACCAATTAATTAATTAGTTAGTTAATCCTGTGTCTTGGTCCTCCCCTCGGAGAGGTAAAGAAGCCTATCCATCAGATAAATAACAGTTTAGAGCAAACATAAGTTAAAAGTGTGCTTTCTTTCTCTAGGGAGAATTGATACACAAACCCCCAGATCTTGGATTCTGAAGTGTTTTTGCATATGGCATGTATGTAGAGGACAATCTCTTGAGCTCCATCACCTGCTCCTACAGCTCTGCTTCCAGTCACTTGATCACAGTCGATCTCCTTGAGATGCTAATAGCTGTCTCTCAAAGCAGTGGCACGGTGCACTTCACAGAAAGCCTCTCTGGAAGGCAGCGCTCCTTGGAATGGTACCACATTGGCCTGCAACCTTCATTTCCTGCAGTACAGCATCCATCCAAGAAATACTCTCTCCAGAACCAACACTGCCAAGAATAATACAGACAAACATGTTGGCATTCACCAACTTTGAAGGTAGCCCAGAAACTGAGATGCTCAGATCACTCACAGCAGAGAAAGATATGCGCCCCCTGCTTCTTTGTCTGGATTGCCTATGACCTATCTGAGAGGTTTAGCCAGTCCACTACTGGTGAGCAACTACTGGCTAAGGGTATAATAGGTTCTTTTAAAAGAGCAGCTCGTGCTCAACAACTGGAGACTTGGGCAAAATCTGATTCTACTTAGAACAGTCCCTCCCAGCAAAGCTGGTCTAGATCCTACCAAGTGTATATTCAACTTTGTGATTGAAGTTAGACGCTAAGGGAAAGGATCTTGCTATATTTTGGATCTGACATGTCCACAAAGGCCCATGTGTTAAAGGCTTGTTCCTCTGCCTGTGGTGTTATTGGGAGGGGGTGGAGCCTTTAGGAGGTGAGGCCTAGTAGGAGGAAGGTAAGTCATGGAGGGGTGTGTCCTTGAAGGGGATACTGGGAATATGACCCCTTCCTCTCTCTCTTTGCTTTCTAGCTACCATGAGTTTCAGGGCCTTGTTCCACTCCTTGTCCCCACCATGATTTACTACTTCCCCAAAGGCAATGGGGCCAAGCAATCAGAGACTGAAATTGTGAGCCAAAATAAACCTTTCTTTCTTTCTTATAAGCTGATTATCTCAGGTATTTGTCATAGTAACAGAACACTGAGTAGCACAGATGCCTGAAGGCCAACTAAAACTAATTATTTACCCTCAGTCTAAATTCTGTAGAATTCACACATTTGACCAAAATGACTTTAAATTCATCTCCCTGACCTTTCAAATGCCCTTGGGCAGGGAAGGGGAGGGAGAAGACTGAGGTTCATCAGTGGAAATTCTACCATTGACTATGTGTACATATGTGAATATACCAACGTCAACCTCAGTACTCTGTATTGGGAAGGGGGGAAATGAGGAGGTGGGGGGGCATCAGATGCTAAGTGCATGTATGCCATTGTCAACATGATTTATATTATGATGTGAGACTATAATGCACCAATAAAAGCACATTAATAAAAAAATGCCCTTGGGCTAGGGAGAGTAGAGATATGACCAGAGATGACTATTATGGTCCCCTCCCTGAACCTCTGTCTCTCAGCCTTTTATATAAGAAAGAAACTGAATACAGAAGCTACAAGAAATTTAAAAAATAACAGGCATTCTTATAGTCCCTTCAATTTATTGGAAGGAAATCTAGTCAAAATTTTCTAAACCCTTTTCACACCTCTCACTAACTACCAACCTACCTAAAACCTAATGATATCACTAGTGCCCACGGCCTCTTCTGGCTAAAGTAACTCCTAACTACAAAAAGAAGGACTTCTCTTTTAAAAGGATAATTTCATTCCAGAACATCTTTATATTTTAATGTATAAATATTTCCTAAATAGTGTTTTGATACACTGAACTATAATGATTTAGCTTATGAACCTATTAGTGACTTAGTTAAAGTAATTTCATTGTTGACCAACTTATATTCCAAAAGTATTTTACTGCCCTGGACTAATGTAGACAACTATATTCCTATGCACTAGGCTGAGTTTCATAAGCAAAATTTGCAGATACTTAGTAGCAAGGTTTGAGTTGGAGAAGATCAGCAAACAGCCTGGGGGGAAAAAATGTTAGACTCTGGAATCACAAGGCCATCAAGGGAGGCAGAGCAAAATTAAGAAAGATGGGCAGGGAGAAAATATCTAAATACCTTTCAAATGAGACTTGAAAAAGAGATGAAGAATCAATGAGGTGTAAAGATAAGACAAAGGCAAACTTTCAGATTCCCTGATAAACAAGCAGACATCATTCACACCCTGTGAGCCAGCGAGGCAGAGAGGCATCAAACCTCACCAGGAGCGATGCTCCCGCTCCACACGTTAATTATGGCAGCAAGTCTAGTCCTTGTCTGGCATACAGCTAGTTAGATTTCTAGTTTTCCATCTCACTGCCCTAAGGAATCATTTATGTTGGCTCAAGCCACCAGAGACTAATGGATATTCCCCACTCCATAAACCAGCAGCCATATTCATTCACATGTTTCTATGGAGAGGTCAGGGAGGAAGCACGTATAGAAGGTTTTCCCAACACCAAAACTATCATTCACCATCAACACTGATGGTGAAATACTCCCACATGTAAACCAGAGGGACCTATAGCTTTCTAGCGTGCTGCTCACCTTAACACTTACGCAAATGTTTATCTGATCTCACAGTGAGTTTAGTACAAAGCTACACCAAGAATGAGAAAGAAACTCCAAGCTGGAAAGAATCTCTGTTCGACAATAAATTTGAGAGAACCTGCTTTGACCTTTAGATCTGCTAAGGGCCACTGAGTAAAGAAGTATGACTGGCTGCACAGGACCCAGATCTGATCAAAGAGATCGCTTGTGGTCCTTTCTTCCTACCAACAGTGCTGATCTCTGAGCATTTTGCTGTTGATCGGTACCTTTATCAAGCAATGTTTTATTAATACTTAAATTTTATCTTATAAAGATTTAAAGTAGCACCAAAAAATAGGTGTGGGGGAACAACTATTTTTCATGTTTAATAAAGGTGAAAGAATATTGAAATTGAAATTATGAAAAACTTTTCATTTGACTGACTAAAAAATTTAATCAGTGATTAAATCTGAGATATCAGACTTAACTCAAGATACTAAGCACTCAATGACACCATCTTCTACCCAACTGAGTGGGCCAGCTGCATTTACAGAAAAAGAAAAAGATGAAAAGTCAAATCATAGTATCTTTAATTAAATTCCAAGCCACACAATATTAGCACCAGAATAAAATATAAAATGTAGTATTGGTAATTTTAGCTTCATCTTAATGAAGTTCAGATTGTGTGTGTGTGTGTGTGTGTGTGTTTTACTGGGGATTGAACCCAGGGGCTTTCTACCTCTGAGCTACACTTCCAGCCTTATTTTATTTTATTTTATTTTATTTATTTTATTTTATTTTGGTACTGGGGATTGAACCCAGGGGAGTTCTACCTCTGAGCCACACCCCCAGCCCTATTTTATTTCTTAGTTTGAAACAGGGTCTC
>PVJS01064383.1:0-10241 GCA_004027185.1 Glis glis | reverse complement strand
CTCTCTACTTAGTGAGGCCCTCCGCAACTTCGTGAGACCCGGTTTCAAAATAAAGTATAAAAAAATAGGGCCGGGGGTGTAGCGCGGAGTTAGAACGCCCCTGGGTTCAATCCCCGGTACCGCAAAAAAAAGAAAAAAAAAAGAATAAAAAAATAGGGCTGGGGGTGTAGCTCAGAGGTAGAATGCCCCTGGGTTCAATCCTCAGTACCGCAAAAAGAAAAAAAAAGTTCCCTGTGCCTCTTTCTGTGGGGAAATAACTGTTCTATCTCCTAGAGTTATTCCAAGGATTAACTGGAACAAATATGCATTCAATACATGCTAGCTGCCAGTGTTATGACTAGCAAGGGGCTGGAGGCAAAAAAATATCCAGATTAAATCCTCAGATTTCACACTAGTGCACGCAGGCTGTGCTAATATGACACCCGAACAGTGAAAGGAAAGGTCAAGGAACGTCTCCTGATCATCCAGATGTTTGGTAGATAATTTTCCTCAGCTTTGTCCCCCACCAATATTTTACCTTCCTCACCTCCTTCTGGGGATATTATAAATAGCTAAGTAATATTATAAATGTTCACAGGGTTTTTCTTTTTCCCTAACAGATATGGTTACTTAAAAATATAAAACATCTGGACAGCTTAACTACCATGAACTGAGCGTTTTTGGGGGGGGGGAGATAAGCTGAGGAATTTTTAGAAAGTTACAGTTACAGTACAGCCAGGCGTGGTGGTACACGCTTGTAATCCCAGTACTTGGGAGACTGAGACAGAGAATCGCAGGTTCAAGGCCAGCCTCAGCAACTTAGTAAGGCCCTGTTTCAAAATAAAAAATAAAAAATAGGGCTGGGGGTGTAGCCTGGAGGTAGAATGCCCCTGGGTTCAATCCCCAGTACCGCAAAAAAAAAAATAAATAAAAATAAGCTGGGCATGGTGTCGCACACTTGTAATCCTAATACTTGGGAGGCCGAGACAGGAGGATCAGGGTTCGCAGCCAGCCTCAGCTACTTAGTGAGGCCCTCCGCAACTTAGTGAGACCCTGTTTCAAAAAAAAGAATAGAAACTAGGGCTGGGGGTGTAGTTTGGAGGTAGAATGCCACTGGGTTTAATCCCCAAGACCACACACACAACAAATAAATAAATAAAAATTAAAATAATAAATAAATAAATAAAAATAAAAATTAAATAAATAAATAAAAATAAAATAAAATAAGAGCCAAAGATCCTCAGGAAGGTGGTGTGGGGTAGTAAGGCGGCCTTGAACAGGGCATGCAAGATCTGTGGGTTCTAGTCTTAACCGCCTCCCACCCCCCAAAAACAAAACTCTTTCCTTGTCTTGGAGAGGGAAGGTGCGTGGTTGGTGGTGGTAGCAGAGTCTGGGTGCAGGAGGAGCCGCCAAGTCCCTGCCACCCTTCTGGCTTCTGTGTTCACCATATGGCAGAAGTTAGCTGGCTGTTGGCAGTCGGACCTCTGCCCTGTGGAGGGGGATGTGGGCTAGCGGGGGGCACAGGGCTTCAACCCCTGCTGTGAAGTCTGGAGGGTTTCTAGGCGCATGTCATCCTGCCTGGGACAGCTTGAGCCTGGGCACACTGTGGGTGGGGAGGTTAAACTGATGGTAGTGGTGATATGGAGGGGGAGAAGGGACATGGCCCAAGTCGGTAATAATCTCAGGGATCCAGAAGAGGGTAGAAGTACTCACACTCCTTCATTAGTCTTTCAGGAAGCCCGCACTGCACGGGCAACCGGAGGAGTCACAAAGATGGGTCAGTTGTAGGGACCGCTCTCCAGGGCCTCGCTGTCTGGTAGGAAGGTGGGGTCCACTAGGGTATCACTGGAACTGGCACGTGGTGACAGAGGCTCAGCTAAGGAGCCAGGCTGTAGTGATGGGCCTGGTTTTGTATTATTATTATTTTTATTATTATCATTATTATTATTATTATTATTATTCTGTGGTACTGAGGATTGAACTCAGGGGGCATTCTACCTCCGAGCTATACCCCCAGCCCTATTTTATTTTTATTTATTTATTTATTTATTCGTCTATTTACTTATTTATTTATTTACTTATTTTTGTGGTACTGGGGATTGAACCCAGGGGCATTCTACCTCTGAGCTACACCCCCAGCCCTATTTTATTTTTATTTGGAAACAGGGTCTCCCTCGGTTGATGAGAGTCTCACTGATTGCTGAGGCTGTCCTCGAACCTGTGATCCTCCGGTCTCAGCCTCCCAAGTACTGGGATTACAAGTGTGTGCCATCACGCCCGGCTTCCTGGCTTTGAATTATGATCTATCGCAACAATGGTGTCATTTGATGAGAACCTACTATGTGTGTCACACACTGTGGTGGGTAGACATGGAAGTCCCTTCTGTGTTAGATAGCTTTTTGTCACTATCACAAAATACCTGAGGTAATTAATTTGTAAAGAAGCTGGGGGGCGGGTGAGCAGGGTGTGGTGATGCATGCCTGTCATCCCAGTACTTGGGAGGCTGAGACAGGAGGATCGTAGGTTTGGGACTAGCTTTAGCAATTTATCAAGACCTTCGGCAACCTAGTGAAACCCAGTTTCAAAACAAAAAATAAAAACGGGCTGGGGGTATAGCTCAGAGGTAGAATGCCCTTGGGTTCCATCCCCAGTACCAGAAAAAAGAAAAAGAAAAAAGAAAAAAAGACGAGGAGGCTGCTGGCAGGAGCAGAGCGAGCCACGGAGGGGGAAAGGAGGCGAGGGGCGGCACCCATGAGCACGTGGGGCCGCCGGATGGGCGGCAGGCGGTAAAGATACTGAGTTTTATTCCAAGTTGGTTTGGAGAAGGGGGAGTGGTTTATGTTTTAAAGGGGGCTTTGTGACTGTTGTGCTCAGAATAGATTACAACAAATGTCATTTCGATTTCCTTCCTCCATTATTTCTGTTTCTATTTGGGACTATCCCAGTACCACCCCCCCGAAACAAAATTGTGTTAAAATATATGTAGCATAGCCGGGCATGGTGGTACATGCTTGTAATCCCAGTACTTGGGAGGCTGAGACCGGAGGATCCGGGTTCGCGGCCAGCCTCAGCTACTTAGTGAGGCCCTCCGCAACTTCATGAGACCCAGTTTCAAAGAAAGTATAAAAAATAGGACTGGGGGTGTAGCTCAGAGGTAGAACGCCCCTGGGTTCCATCCCTGGTACCGCAAAAAAAAAAAAAAGAGTAAAATATATGTAGCATAAAATTGCCATTGGATTTTTTTTTTTTAACTAGGGATTGAACCCGGAGGCACATTCTGTCTCGGAGCTACACCCCCAGCCTATTTATTTATTTATTTATTTTTGGTTTTGGTTTTTTTTTGGCAGTACCGAGAATTGAACTCAGGGGCATTCTACCTCCAGGCCACACCCCCAAGCCCTATTTTTTTTTTATTCTTTATTTTGAAACAGGGTCTCACTAGGTTGCGGAGGGCCCCACTAAGTAGCTGAGGCTGACCGTGAACCCGGATCCTCCTGTGTCAGCCTCCCAAGTACTGGGATTACAAGCGTGCGCCACCACACCTGGCTTTATTTTTTATTTCGAAACAGGGCCTCGCTACGTTGCTGAGGCTGCTTCGAACCTGTGATTCTCCTGTCTCAGCCTCAAAAGTACTGGGATTACAAGCGTGTGCCACCGTGCCTGGCTGACCATTTTTTGAGTGTACAGTTTAGTGGCTTTAAGTACATTTATGTTATTGTGCAGGCATCGTCCGTCTTAAGAAGTGTTTTCATCTCCCCAGACTGAAGCTCAATACCCATCAAACACTAACGCTCTGCTCCCTTCCCCCAGCCTCTGGCACCCGCTGTTCTGTTTTCTGTCTTTATGAATCTAACTAATCTTGCGTGCCTCATAGAAGTAGAATCATACAGGATTTTGTGACTGTCTCATTTCACTTAACATAATGTCTTCAAGGTTCTTCCATTCACAGCAGGTGTCAGAATTTTCTACCCTGCCCCCCTTTGAAACTGGGGATTGAAGCAGAGGTATTCTGCCTCCAAGCTATACCCCCAGCCCTATTTTATTTTGAAACAGGGTCTCACTAGGTTGCTGAGGATTTTGCTAAGTTGCTGAGGTTGGCCTCGAACCTGCGATCCTCCTGTCTTAGCCTCCCCAGTGCTGGAATGACAGGTGTACACCACCATCACACCCGGCTTGGCTTTATATTTCGTTTGGACAGTATGTGTCTAGATTTCCCCACATTTTCAGATCACAATCAGCAATTTTCTGGTGTCTCTTTCTCCCCTGGTTTGGGGTCTGAAAGGAAATTCTGTCTCAGAACTCCAGGCTCACAAATGATTTCCATCACTAAGACGCTGTAGTTTAAATGGTGATCAATGTTTACGGCCCATGGAAGCTTAAACAAGTGAGAGAAGAATAGGCCCCCACTCCTGCCAGTTACTTCCAGCCATTAATGTGCAGCCCCTGTCTGCCTCCATAAAGAAAGGGTTTCAGCATCTCTGCTCTGCTTGGATTTGTGATTTGGCGACAATAGAGTCTCCTTTTCAAAGCCAGACTCCTAGGGAGGCTGCGGCTGGGCGGTGGGAAGGGCCAGCTTTTCCCAGCCCAGGCCTCTGTGTATTGCTAATTGTATTATCACAGTTTCTTTAGGGAAAAATCATGCATTCATTTAGGAGTTAGAAAAAAAAAACACCTTAGGGAGTTAAGATCTGTTTTGGTACGTGTTTGGGTGTAGAGTCCCCCTGTAGGGCAAAGGAGCAAAGGATTTCTATTTTGCAGCTGGAAGACAGCTTTTGTGTGCGTGCCCCGCCCTCACCCCCTCATTTTTATCTCTCCACCGATAGGATATTCAGGGAGCTGGGACAGCGAGTGTTTGACACAGAAATAGAGATAAGTTGAGCCGGGCATGGTGGTGCAAGCCTGTAATCCCAGTACTTGGGAGGCTAAGACTGGAGGATTATGGGTTTGAGGCCAGCAATTTAGAGAGGCCCTCTGCAACCTGTTTTATTTTTTATTTATTTTATTTATTTATTTTTTGTGGTACTGGGGATTGAACCCAGGGGCATTTACCTCTAAGCTACACCTCCAGCCCTATTTTTTATTCTTGTTTTTGTGGTACTGGGGATTGAACCCAGGGGCATTCTACCTCTGAGCTAACCTCCAGCCCTATTTTTTGTTCTTCATTTTGAAACAGGGTCTCACTAAGTTGTGGAGGGCCTCACTAAGTAGCTGAGGCTGGCTGCTAACCTGCGATCCTCCTGTCTCAGCCTCCCAAGTACTGGGATTACAAGCATGCACCACCACGCCCAGCTTTTATTCTTTATTTTGAAACAGGGTTTTGCTAAGTTGCAGAGGGCCTCACTAAGTAGCTGAGGCTGGCCACAAACCCATTTTAAAATAAAAAATAGCCAGGCATTGGTTCAATCCCTGGTACTGCAAATAAATAAATAAATAAATAATAAATAAAAAATAGCCAGGCGTGGTGGCACACACTTGTAATCTCAGTACTTGGGAGGCTGAGACAGGAGGATCGCAGGTTCGAGGTCAGCCTCACCAATATAGCGAGACTCTCAGCAACCTAGCAAGACCCTGTAGCTCAGAGGTTCAATCTCCAGTACCAAAAAAAAAAAAAAAAGAAAAAAGAAAAGAAAATCTGCTGTCTTGATTGGCTGGTGTCTTCCGGGGAGACCGAGCCCTGCAGGTGTCCCAGCCGTGGGGACAGGAGAGGCTGAGGCCAGCAGAGGACCAGTGTGGCTCTCCATCAGGGAAGGAAGGCTCCCCAGGCTCCCACTGTCTCAAGGGTGAGCTCATTCGCTGTTGCACCCACGGCTGTTGCCATGGATACAGTTCAAGCCTCCCGACTGGTCATCTTCAAAAGCATCAAAGGCAGCACCCCCTCCGTGCATAATCTTTTGTTGGAGCCCCACAAATAGCTTCTGTTGGAGCCCCCCCCCCCGCCCCTCCAAGCCGAGGATCTTGGTCAGTAGCAGACGAGCCCTTCACTTCTTCAAAGCTGGGAGACCTGAGTCGGCAGGCCAGCCTTGGAAAATGCAAATAATAATACCTAGGGCGGAGACTGCTTGTGAGTTAAATGAGATGAGCGGATCTGAAAACGCCCTGTATGTTGTCCAGCCCACCCTGGGGACTCATGAGATACTAGTTTCTTTCCTTTCTCTTTTTCTTTTCTTTTTTTCCTTTCCTTTCCTTTCCTTTCCTTTCCTTTCCTTTCCTTTCCTTTCCTTTTTTCTTTCCTTTTCCTTTTCTTCTCTTCTCTTTTCTTCTCTCTCTCTCTCTCTCCTCTCTCTCCCCTCTCCTCTCTCTCTCTCTCTCTCTCTCTCTCTCCTCTCTCTCCCCTCTCCTCTTTCTCTGTCTTTCTTTTTTTTTTGCAGTACTGGGGATTTAACCCAGGGGCATTCTACCTCTGAGCTCCACCCTCAGCCCTATTTTATTTCTTATTTTTGAAACAGTCCAACTAAGTTGTGGAGAGCCTCACTAAGTTGCCGAGGCTGGCCTCGAACCTGCGATCCTCCTGTCTCAGCCTCCCAAGTGCTGGGATTACAGGTGTGCACCATCACGCCCGACTTCCCTTCTCTTTCTTTGTCAGAAAGACCACCTAGGAATCATCTTGTTCTAATAGCGCCTCGGATCTTCATGCAGTGTATCCTTGAGTGTTACGAGCCCCCCCCCTTTGTTTTTTTTGGGGGGGTACTGTGGATTGAACCCAGGGACATTCTACCTCCGATCTACATCCTCAGCCCTATTTTATTTTTATTTTGAAACAGGGTCTCGCTGGGTTGATGAGAGTCTCACTACTTGCTGAGGCTGTCCTCAAACCTGCGAACCCCCTGTCTCAGCCTCCTAAGTACTGGGATTACAAATGTGTGTGCCACCACGCCGGGCTGTTGGAAAACTAATTTTAAGCCAACCAATGGTTCCACCTGGACCAGCATGGCTGCCGGCAAGGGCAGAGGGCAGGGGCTCTGGAATCAGCTGGAAGGAGGCGCCCACATGCGCGCCCTGATTTTCCTCCATGGCCAACACTGGTGTGCTTCGAAACCTCCGACAGCCAGTTATCTCGGGGTGTAGTGGGGACTTGAGATGTGTTCAGAAAGTGCCATTCTGTTATTGGTCCTGCCGGTGTTTACCTGTTAGCATATGTTCCGTGGACCTAAGTTGCTTAGTAAGGAGCAGGTTGCTGGACCCCAGTCTGGGACTCAGTTGGTTCCCGGTGGAGCCCAGGAATCTGCTTTCAAAACGAGCACCCTAGCCAGGTGTGGTGGCGCACACCTGTAATCCCAGTACCTGGGAGGCTGAGACAGGAGGATCATAGGTTTGAGGCCAGCCTCAGCAATTTAGCGAGACCCTCAGCAACACAGCAAGACCCTGTTCCAGAATAAAAAATAAAAAGGGCTGGGGTATAGCCCAGAGGTAGAATGTCCCTGGGTTCAGTCCCTAGCACCCGCCCCCCCCCTTAAAAAAAGAAACAAGCACCCCAGGTAATACCAGTGGAGGCAGTCTCAGAGTGATGCTTTCTGGACTGGAACCCTATCCTTTTTTTTTTTTTTTTTCAGTACTGGGGATTGAACCCAGGGGCATTCTACCTCCAAGCTACACCTCCAGCCCTATTTTTTATTCTTTATTGTGAAACAGTGTCTCACTAAGTTGCGGAGGGCCTCACAAAGTAGCTGAGGCTGGCCGCGAACCCGGATCCTCCGGTCTCAGCCTTCCAAGTACTGGTATTACAAGCGTGCTCCACCATGCCCGGTGAACCCTATCTTTTTGAGATCTGGGAATTTCTTCTGCTTTTTATCCAGGAATGCACACTCGTATTTATTGTGTTTTCTCCTTTGCCTGGGAAACTGCTCATCTAGTAAGATACAGGTCAGAAGTAGCTTCAGCTGTGAGGCCTTTCCTGTCCATCCCTGTACTGGGCAGAATTCCTCGTTTCCTTCCTTTGCAAGTATTTTTTTTTTTTTTTGGTACTGGGAATCACACCCAGGGACATTCTACCTCCAAGTTACACCTCCAATCTTTTTTTATTTTTTAGCAATACTGGGGATAGAACCCAGGGGCATTCTACCTCTGAGCTACACCCTCAGCCCTATTTTTTATTCTTTATTTTGAAACAGGGTCTCACTAAGTTGCCGAGGGCCTCACTAAGTAGCTGAGGCTGGCCGTAAACCAGCGATCCTCCTATCTCAGTCTCCCAAGTACCGGGATTACAAGTGTGTGCCTCCACGCCCGGCTTATATTTTGTTTTTGAAACAGGGTCTCAATAAATAGCTGAGGCTGGTCTTGAACCTGTGATCCTCCTTTCTTGGCCTCCCAAATACTGGGATTACAGGTGTGTGCCACCGTGCCCAGCTTTAATTTTTATTTTTAAATAGGGTCTCATTATGTTGCTGAGGGTTTTGCTAAATTGCCTGGGCTGGCCTTGGTACTAAGATTACAGGCATGTGCCACCACGTCCAGCTACAAATACATTTTCTTTCCGCAACTCATTGATCTCAGCGGGACACAGTTTACATCCTTCCTGGTCGTAGCTGATTTTCCCGCCAAGCACACAAGCAATACTGTGTATACACCCTCCATATATCAGCCTTTGCGTTAACAACCTTGCTTTTAAATACCATTTTCCCTGGGGGTGGTGGCACATGCTTGTAATCCCAGGACTTGGGAGGCTGAGACAGGAGGATCGCAGGTTCGCGGCCAGCCTCAGCATACTTAGTGAGGCCCTCCGCAACTTAGTGAGACTCTTTTTCAAAATAAAGAATAAAAAAATAGGGCTGGGGGTGTAGCTCAGAGGCAGAATGCCCCTGGGTTCAATCCCAAGTACTGCAATAAAGAAAGAAGGAAGGAAGGAAGGAAGGAAGGAAGGAAGGAAGGAAGGAAAGAAGGAAGGAAGGAAGGAAGCAGAAAGGAGAGGAGAGGAGAGGAGAGGAAGGAAGGAAGGAAGGAAGGAAGGAAGGGGAAAGGAAGGAAGGAAGGAAGAAGAGAGAGAGAGAAAGAGAAAGAGAGAGAGAGAAAGAGAAAGAAAGAAAGAGAAAGAAAGAAAGAAAGAAAGAAAGAAAGAAAGAAAGAAAGAAAGAAAGAAAAGGGAAAAAATAGGGCTGGGAATGTAGCTTGGAGGTAGAATGCCCCTGGGATCAATCCCCAGTATGGCAAAAAAAAAAAAAAAAAAAAAAAGCCATTTTCTTGGTCACCAGCCTACCTACAACCTGCTCCTGCATTTAGTAACTCATAAGGCCTTTCTGAAGACTTGAGTTTTTTCTTAAGGACTTATGTTTATAATGTTTAGAGTGCTATCAGTCTCTTGTTTTTTCTTTGCTTTTATTCTTCTATCTAACAGCTCAGTGGCGTCTGTCTTGATGGCAGGGTTTCAGTGGACAGGAACCAACTGTTTGTAATTTCTTTTGGACAGAACTTGGCACATGGAGTAATAATAAACACTTGTAGAGGGCTCAGATACTTTATAAAGCACTTTCCCATCTACCGTGCTTTGAGTTGGAGAATGCTGTTATTTCCTCTTTAGGGTCTCACCAGCTAGTAAGAAACAGAGCCAGTTTCAATCCCATAGTCTTCAAAAATGATCACCGCAGCCTGGTGTGGTGGCGCACACCTGTCATCCCAGTACTTGGGAGGCTGACACAGGAGGATCGCAGGTTCAAGGTCAGCCTCAGCAATTTAGCAAGGCCCTCGGCAACTTAGTGAGACCCTGGTTCAAAATAAAAATAAAATAGGTCTGGAGGTATAGGTAGGAGGTAGAATGTCCCTGGGTTCAATCCCCAGCACCACTAACTAACTAACTAAATAAATAAGATTATTGCAGCAACATTTGAAATAAAAAGCAAAAGCACAACCTTTGCACAGTAAGGTAACTATAGACAATGGTAACATACTATATATTTCAAAAAAGCTAAAAGAAAGGATTTTGAGTGTCTCACCACAAAGAAATGATAAATGTTTGAGGAGACAGACAAGCTTATCCTGATTGAACATTATACACATACATGTATTGAAATATCAAATGGTACTCAGCTACTTAGTGAAGCCCTCCACAACTTAGCGAGACCCTGTTTCAAAAATAAAGAATAAGCCAGGTGTGGTGGCGCACGCTTGTAATCCTAGTACTTGGGAGGCTGAGACAGGAGGATCGCAGGTTCAAGGCCAGCCTTAGCAATTTAGTGAGGCCCTCTGCAACTTAGTGAGACCCTGTTTCAAAATAAAAATAATAAAATAGGGCTGGGGGTGTAGCTCAAAGGTAGAATGCCCCTGGGTTCAAT
>PVJS01064382.1:0-10241 GCA_004027185.1 Glis glis | reverse complement strand
GAGTTAATGTCCTTCAGGTTGAATACCAGATTCATATATTATCTCAAGTCTGTTTGTAATTCAGAGCCCAACAAACTTATATGTGTGACTAATAATGGTGAATGGTTTTAGCCAGGTGTGGTTACACACACCTGTAATCCCAGTAAGTACTTGGGAGGCTGAGACAAGAGGATCACAGATTCAAGGCCAGCCTCAGCAACTTAGCAAGACCCTTGTTATGATTAGATATAGAGTATCCCCTGAAGAACTCATGTAATAATATTCAAAGTTGATATAATTAAGTCATGAAGGTAGTAATCTCATCAGTAAATGAATCTATTATAATGGATTTCCTGGGTGATAACCTAGTTATGTGGAGTGTGGCTGGAGAAGGAGAAGGTGTGTCCCTGGGGGTGTGGCCTTAGAGACTGTGCTTTTGTCTTTGAATCTCCTTGCTTGCTGGCTCTCTTGCTTCTGACCTCCATGAGGTGAGATCAGAGGCTTGCTCTCTCCCTCTCTCTGCTTCATACCACCATGTCCTAAGCTCCATAGATAGTTTAGTCCTTACGTGGACTAAACTCCAAAATCTCCAAAAACTGAGCAAATAAATCTTCCTTTCTCTAAGTTGTGGATTCAGTTGTTTTGGATTACAGCAGTGATAATGTTGACTGAAACAACCCTGTTTCAAAAGAAACGATAAAGGAAGGGCCTGAGGTATAGCTTGGAGGTGCAATGACCCTCATTCAATACCCTGTACCCCCACAAAAAAGGAATGTTGAATGATTAAAAGATTTTTTAGTAAGATAAAGACCCCAAGTGTATTTTTGAATGAATTGTTTCCATCCATGAACCAAAGATTCCTAACCCTGTTCATTTCTCTGGTTTCACAGACCCTCTGGCCTCCACCATATGGACACTGTGTGTTGACTTCTCTCTGAAGTAGATTTCCTGTCACAGTACAATTACTTGCTCAAATGTGTGGCCTCTGCCAGGCAGATCCTGCTGAATTACCACTGTCCCACCTCTGCCACCATGGACAAGCTCAAGTGGCTATCAGTCTCAACAATTACATAGAGATGGAGCACCACTCCCAGATTTATTCCATCACAGTTGACCTTGGAGCCTAAGAAAGGTAAAGCCATAGCTTAAACTAAGTGAAACAAGGACAATAATATGATGTGATACCAAGGATTAGGGAAAAATAACTCCTGATAACAACCTTTTCCCACATGCCAAGAATTAGGGTTGAATCATTTGCCTCAATTGATGAGAGAATTTTAAAAACACTTATCATAAAAAAATGAAAAAGTATGAAGTTAATTGACCCATTGCTCAACATTTTTACATGCATCCCTAGGATGTGTACATAAATCCTTGGACACTAAGATGTCTTTGTTAATGACTCTTCTTGTTAGCTGTGATCCTGATTCTTCTGGAAGTATTCACCTCTGCAACTACCCCAAGGCCTGAGGTATCAAATGTGCTCAATAAATGCTTGATCAATGAAGTTACATATTCTACAAGGAGCAGTATTTTAATGTTGCTTAACAATAAGGCAGTTTTTACTCTTTTCCTACATAGCATCATAATTGTCTTATAGCTTTCTCTAAGTGTTAACTAAGATAATGTAAATAAAAATCACTTATAACAATGAAGATATGTTTCAAATCATTTTATTTCATCTGCAGACTCACACCACAGAGTAGGTCTACAAAGGTGAAGTAAGGTGCCTGATGTCACAAATGCATCACAAATCCTGCATTTGAAATCAGGGAGTCTGACTTCAGAGCTAATGTCGTTTTATAGTAGTCCTCCTTCCACTTCCTTCCTGGCAATATACAAACCAGGAGAGAACACCCTGTATGCTTAACATGAACCCCATATGTAGCCTGCAAAACTCCAACCTGGTCTTGGTGGCTGTCATTCCTGATGTGTCCTATTCACAGTGGCCCATGGTCTGGATCTCACTCATTTGGTGATTTATGGACCATATCAGTGTAATTTAGTGTCTTAATGCTCCTAGTCAAGGACCATCAAATGTCTTCTTAAAGCCTCGAATGTCCTTCAGAGAGAAAGAAGCAGAACTCAAATGTTAGCAGCTTTTGTAATCTTTGCTGAAAGAAAAAAGTGTGTTGTGCAAAGAGCAAACAGACCTGGGCCCCCAGCTCTGCAATGTATTAGCAGTGTGACTTAAAATATGTCAGATATCTCTCCTTTGACCTCTCTCTAAAAACCTCTGCCACTATTTGGCTATTAACCTATTTAACGATTTGTTACTTTTGGTCAGCTGTGAGCTCCTACAATTCTAGCCAGGCATGGTGGTGCATGCTTGTAATCCCAGTACTTGGAAGGCTGAGACAAGAGGATCACAGGTTTGAGGACAGTCTCAGCAACTTAGTAGGACAGTCAGTAACTTAGTGATACACTGTTTCAAAATAAATAATAAAAAGTATTGGGTGTATAGATCAGAATGACCCTGAGTTCAATCCCCAGAAACGCCCCCCCCCAAAAAAGACCCACAATTCTATATAGATAGTTGTGTCTATTTATTTTAGATCCTTAGAACTTAGATAAATTTGTAGCCAATAATTGATAAACTACAAATTTTTAAGGTATAAAGGTATAAAAACACTAATGAGTGGAGTTAAAAGAAGTTCTTTTAAAACTGGGCTGTGAAGAGGCATACTGGAGTCTGAAGTTGCATAAAAACCCATTTGTATAAATGGATAGTCCTGGGATACAGGCTCAAAATTTCCTCTTATTTGAAAAACTACTGATGAAAAATGTGAATGTGAGTATTTTCATTAGTCTGAAATACACAGACTAATACCATGAAGTAAAGGCAGATTCTGTGGATTAAATAAGCTTAACACAACAGAGTGTTTCCAAAGTAAAGGATATTATCAAAATTTCCCCCAGGAGGGGATACCCCAGAAGAGAAGTAGGTGCACTTTTATTTTGCATTCCTTCAGTTTTTGAGATGTATATCAGAGTTTTGAATCTAAAATCAATACTATAGTTTATCTACTTTGGTTCCTCTATGTTCAGCTCAGGAGACAGTGGCTCAGAGAGGAGAATGGAAGAGTTAAAGATCAAATACCCAATTAAATTCAAATCTTCTGATTCTTTTTCACCATACCAATTCTTTCTAGGAGTTTCCACAAGCAGTGGGACTGTTTATTTGATGAAATATATTACTGAACCCCAATATGCAAACTGAAATAATGGAATTGTTCTCGTTGAATGAAGCACATTCCCTAAAGCATAGGACATGAAAAATCCCATTTTGAAATCTACTGGGCTAATCCGTGATAGCTTGCACAATATTTTTTCAATGCAAATTAAAAACATTAATCAGTTAAAAGAAACCTCTTGCATGATTATTAGATAAATGGGTACTTAAAGATGAGAAATTTAACGATGTTCCTAGTCGAAAGCTCACCTGTAAGGTCACAGAGTCATAGAATCCACTCCCCCAGGCACAAGCTTTCCAGCAGTATGTCCTTGGTCCATGCGTTAGCTGTCAGAGCAGACAATTGCCTAGAAGGATGATGGATGACATTTCTCAGATTTTTACTTACCCTCAGCGGTCTTTGGCATGATATATAAAATGTCTGTTTTTCGGTTATGGTCTCAGACTTTTCTTGCTTGCTTATGTAAGGGATGGTGTGTCTCACTTGGGGATTATTATTGTTCAGAGATGCCACTTACTCCATCTTCCCAGTCTTATTACTGGAACGGTGACGGAAAAGCTGTACCAGGTCCACAGCCACTGTTCTTCAAAGGTAACCAAGGAGGAGACCAAGTGGGCTAGCCTCCAATGACTCTTGTTTGGATTCATTTCAATATTGCCAATTGCCAGATAGGAGAAGAGGAAGCCTTTATATATACAAGGATAATTTTTCAAATGATTGTCCTCACCATCTTACCTGACCTTGCTAAAATCCCTTCAAGGGCATTTCCTTGCACCCACAACAAAGTCTGGATTCTTTAGCATGGATTTCAGTGCTTTTCCAGGTCTGCCTCTTGCCCACACTTCAAGCTTCCTCTCACCCCAGTCTCCAGTTGAATTGCTCCAGTTTCCTTCTCTGCCTTAATACACTGGCTCCCTGTCACCTCTAGGTCTGAATATCTGCCCCTCTTGTATCCTTCCCAAGAGATTGCTTAATACACTAGTGAGAGGAGGTGGCTACATCACCTATCTCTCCTATTAGACTTTAAGTTTCATGTGGGCAAAACATATGCTCATCTTGCTCACAGTGGTCATCTTCATGATGCCCCTGGTAAAACCACCAGAGTCAATATATAGCATATTTTGTACAGTGAATTAATCAGTTATTGAAATGAAGACTAAATAGAAATAGGTATGGATATTCAAGGTCAAGAAAGAAACTTCTAAATGCAAGATACAGACCATGATCAAGAAAAACCCAGCAGCCTAGTGAAGTCAGTAGACTAAAAATAGAAATTATCAGCTGGGCACAGTGGTGCATGTCTGTGATCCCAGTACTTGGGAGGCTGAGACAGGAGGATCTCAGGTTCAAGGACAGTCTCAGCAACTTAGCAAGATCCTCAGCAATTTATCAAGACCCCATTAAAAAAAATTAAAAAGTTGGCAGTGTAGCTTAGAGATAGAATGCTCCATGCCCCTTGACTCTATACTCAGTATCCTCCACAAAAAAGAGAGTTACCAATAATTTTAAACACTAAGCAACAAAGAAAAGCAGGACCCCAGGCTAAGGAGTTAGGAAGACCACACAAGAAACCAGCACTGCACTAAACAGCCTCACCTACTATCTAGCTAGTTGTACCTCACTTCATCTCTGTTACCTGGAATTGCCTTCATTGGTTCATGTAAGATGACTATTTTCCAGTGTGTCTTAAAGGCCCTTCCCAATACCTGATAATAACTTGAAAGGCCTGTGGTCAGTGATGGTGTAGTGAAGATAATCGATGACTACATTGGTCATCGATAATAAAATGGGGGTCCTTCTTTTCCTTAAAGTCCCTCTGTCTCTTTGTATATATACTTATGTATAACACTTTCTATATAATAAGATATTATTTATAACAGAACATTCTATTTATGGTGTTATATATTTTCCATATATCCATTAAGATGCCATTCCAAAAATGGAAATTTTAGAAAAATAAGCTGATAAATCTGATAAGTTTTTGCCTTCATGTATGTAGGGGACACTGAGGGTTTTGTTTAGTGATCACAGTATTTCAAATACTCCAAATATCAAGTTCCTTCTAGACTTTCTACTCAATAGTTCCATGGTTCCTAACTCTCTGCTCTTACTTCCAACAGCAAGTTTATCAAATGACTGATTTCTTCAGCATTGTGTCTGCAAAACCCTTACTAGCCATTAATCCAAGACTGTTTCCTTTTCATTTTAAAAACTCATGCTTCTCCAAGGAAAATTCAATCCATTTAATCCTCATTGATTGGCATTTAGTGCTGCAAGATGATGTTTTGTGAGAACTCTGGGTGTCTAACCAGCAGTTTGATCAATTTGTCATGCTTCTTGTCATGCTAATCTTATTTTGCACCTGGAAGCCATGTTTCCCCTGGAGTCTTCTAACTTCATTCAAAACCAATGTCATCCTTAATTTGACAGTGAAGAAACTGAGGCATGTGCTATTGACTGTCCTATATTATTCTGTGTTATTCGCATCTCTGTGCTGTAGGAATTCCTCCACAACTAAATCTCATCCTTTTCTTTTAGTAGGCCACCTATCCTGATTTTCTTTATAACTTGCATATTTTTTGTGACCTTGAAGCACTCATTTTACTTTCAAGATTCCCAAGCCTCTCTTGTAAAATGGGGAAAATAATACTTGCCTTAAGAAGTTTTTATAAAAATGTATTAAAGTGAATTATGAGAAAGAACCCAGTGTAATGCCAAGGATATAATAAATACTTAGCAAATATAACGTACAGGTGAGAATAAAAAAGAAGGAAGAAGGGTAGTGGGGATACTTTCTGAAAATTTTTTTCAAGGCAATGTGTTCTACAAGCCTAGTGCAGATTTCTGCACTATTTTCTGGAGAATTTTTAAAATGTGGTTTCTTATGGTCCTTTTCAAATGACTGTATCCAGTTCCTGGGGGGTAAGATTGAGGCCTCATCATGTTAACATGTACTCCCACCATGCAATCCAACAATTGAGCGTCTGCTGTTTTCATCCTGTATTTAAGTCCATGGAGGTCCTAAAACAGAGTAAGCTAATTGAATAGCCAGACCATTATAAGAGAGCCAGAGCTGACTGCATGGGCAGTATTCAGCCAGTGAAACAAAGAATGCAACCTGGGTATTACTAGGACTGGCCTTAAGTCTATTTTAGGCGATGGGAGGAATCTAATGTGTCAGACACTTGTGAATGAGTAAGTTTCAGGATTTTCTTAGATTCCTCCTCCTAAATACACACTCCCAACTTAAACGCCTCTTCTTCACAGGATCAAAGAAAGAAACATCTGCTTTTTAAACCGAGAACATTTACATTTCTAAGTAATTTACTTTTGTCACTTGTAAATCCTCATTAAGTGACTAAACTAGTTCCTCTTTTCTTTTAGGCTACCAAGAAATTTAAGGAAAAGAAATCATGTGACATCACTCCAAGATATCTGGTTTCCTAGAGTCTACTGTTTCTACTTATTTCTTCATCATCCAATATTAAATGCTATATAATAATGTTTTATATGTCTTTGAATGCAACTCTAATGTTTTCATTTTTATTTTGTTTTTCTTTTACTTTTTGTACAGGGCATTGAACTCAGAGGCATTCCACCTCCTACCTGTAACCCAGCACTCTCTATTTTTATTTTGAAACATGGTCTCACTAAGTTGCTGAGGGCCTCCCTAAGTCATTGAGGCTGGCCTTGAACCTGTGATTCTCTTGTCTCAGCCTCCCAAGTACTGGAATTACAGGTATGTACCACCACACCTGAATCTAATAGATCAATTTTTACAATAATAATATGTACATGGATCAGAGTAATGGACAAGATCTTTGTCCCTATTTCTAAGATCCAATTGACTGACGTTGAAACACTCCGCAGTGAAGAGCTTATAGGTTGAAAATAATGGGACATTGATATATTTGAAAATACCTGAATCAATTCCCACCTCCATTCCTTATACTACCTCCTCTACACTCATTTTGTAGAATGAAGGCCCAGAGACTTGGTGAGGGCTAGTCACCTAACCACAGTCATAGAGTGATTCAAAAATTCTTAAACTCCAGCATAGGTCACCATGAGATAAAGCAGCTCTGGGAGGTAAATTATCTTAACTATAAACATAGAACTTTATTTGCCTGAAAATTAACACAAACAGGACTTGTTCACTAGTTATTTGTAGGAACAAATCCCCAAACAGCCCCACATGGCTTATGCTCATTCTTGGAAGTGTTGACAGTCAGGTCCCAGGATTCTGTCTCTGCCCACTTGTTCAACAGAAGCACTGTGTTTAGAAGCCTCTTGCAATGTTTAGTAATTCAATGATCATTCACTGGTCACTCTTTCATTTCCTTTATAGTTGTTTTCTTATCAGTATTTTTATTACTTTCATCAATAATTAAAATTTGCCAAGCAGTTTCCAAAAATATTTCTTTACTGGAAATAAACATGAAATAACAAGTAACCATGACCACCACCATCTCTCTGTGTTTACAAGTGATGTGTACATGTATGTTTGCATCACTTTGAATCTTACCATGACGTACAATTACATTGTACCACTAAAAGTATATAAAAAAAAGATTCATTGAAAACCATACATGTCTTCATCGTACCAGTCTCATATTCCTGTTTTTATTAGAGTCTGTTATTTATGAAGTCATTATAAAGTTGTCTGTTGAATTCTTCTGCCTCTAACCAGAGGAGGGATGGTGTACCTTCCAATGAAGAACTGCTAATATCTCTTGCTTCACTTTAACTAGAGAGCTGTCCTTGGTGCTTAACTGAAATGCTTTTTAAATTCCCTCTAGTGAATAGTGCTAAATGGGTAATAGTGGTACTAATCACCCAAGTATAGATCAGGTGGCAGGTGGTGACTAAGGGGTTAAAAAGACCACTTTAATTGTGCCGACAACTACAAGATTTTAAAAAGTGGCTATTGAAACTGCGTGGACTCTCCGGGCATGGTGGCTCACGCTTGTAATCCCAGTACTTGGGAGGCGGAGACCAGAGGCTCCAGGTTCGCAGCCAGCCTCAGCTACTTAGTGAGGCCCTCTGCAACTTTGTGAGACCCAGTTTCAAAATAAAGTATAAAAAAATAGGGCCAGAGGTGTAGCACGGAGGTAGAATGCCCCTGGATTCAATCCCCTGTACCACAAAAAAAAAAAAAGAAAGAAAGTGCGTGGACTCATCTGTATTGATTGTATACTACACATTACAGCTGTATTTTTTCCCCAAGAGTTTAAATAAGATCAGTTCATGGATATCCACAATTAGCATATACAAATAACCCTATCTTTCTAAGCCATTTAACCTCATTCTGCATATTGAACTATACTGATAAAGTTCTCCTACATCCTTCTGCCTACATAAAACCTCTCTGTCAGGCCTATATTGAGTCTTCATGCTTTAATGATTACTGGTGCTTAGAATACCATCTCAGTTTTTCTTTACTTCCTATCATAGAAACTGCTGATATTCCACCAAAATTCATTCTCTTCTTTACAGAGTAATGGAATTCTGCATATGGTTAGCCAGTTTTGCCAGCACCATTTGTTGAAAAGGCTTTTTTCCAGTGGATGTTTTTAGCCCCTTTGTCAAAAATCAATTGGCTGTAGGTATGTGGGTTTGTTTCAGCATCTTCTATTCTGCTCCATTGGTCTATGTGTCTGCCTTTATGCCAATACCATGCTGTTTTTATTACTATGGCTTTGTAGTATAGTTTGAAGTCAGGTATTGTGATGCCTCCTGCATGGTTCTTGTTGCTGAGAACTAATTTGACTATTCTGGGTTTTTTGTTGTTCCAAATGAATTTAAGGACATATTTTTCTATGTCAGTGAAGAATGACGTTGGTAGTTTAATGGGTATTGCATTGAATCTGTAGATCACTTTTGGAAGAATGGCCATTTTGATGATATTGATTCTGCCTACCCAAGAGCATGGGAGATCTTTCTATCTTCTAAGATCTTCTTCAATTTCTTTTTTCAATGCTTTATAGTTTTCCTAATAGAGGTCTTTTACCACTGTGGTTAAGTTTATTCCCAAGTATTTTATTGTTTTGGGGGATATCATGAGTGGAAATGTCTTCTGGACTTCTTTTTCAGTGGAGTCATGATTGGTGTACAGAAAAGCTTCTGATTTTTTAAGATTGACTTTGTATCCAGACACTTTGCTGAATTTATTGATCAGTTCTATAAGCCTCTTGGTTGAGTTTGCTGGATCCTCTAAGTATACTATCATGTCATCTGCAAATAGAGATAGTTTCAGCTCCTCTTTTCCTATTCGTACTCCTTTTATTTCCTTCTCTTGCCTTATTGCTCTGTCTAGAGTCTCTAGTACTATGTTGAAAAGGAGTGGTGACAGCGGACATCCTTGTCTTGTTCCTGTTTTTAAGGGGAATAACCATATACAGAAAAATGGAAACAAACCCCACCTTCTCACCTTGTACAAGAACCAACTCAAGATGGACCAAAGACCTAGAAATCAGACCAGAGACCTTGCAGCTACTTGAAGAGGGCATAAGCCCAACACTTCAACACATAGGCACAGGTAAAGACTTCCTTAACAAGACCCCAAAGGCACAGGAAATTAAAATGAGGATCAATACATGGGATTGCATTAAACTGAAGAGCTTTTGTGCATCAAAGGAAACAATCAAGAACCTCAACAGAGAGCCAACAGAATGGGAGAAAATTTTTGCCAGCTATCCCTCTGATAGAGGACTAATATCTAGAATATACAGAGAACTTAAAAAATCACCACTAGAAAAACAAATAACCCAATCAAAAAATGGGCAAGTGAAGTAAATAGACACTTCACAGAAGAAGAAATACAAATGGCCCATAAATGTATGAAAAAATGTTCAACATCATTAGCAGTCAGAGAGATGCAAATCAAAACTACCCTGAGATATCACCTAACCCCAATAAGAATGGCAAACATTAAAAACACAAACAACAACAAATGCTGGTGAGGATGTGGAGAGGTAGAAACTCTAATACACTGCTAGTGGGATTGCAAATTAGTGCAACCACTTTGGAAAACAGTGTGGAGGATCCTCAGAAGAAGATCGGAAGAGC